>CM046858.1:16323844-16531820 GCA_025617745.1 Heliocidaris erythrogramma
AAAATGTTCATATTTCTAAAAACATTACAGGGTTCTATTGAATTTTGGAAATATAAACCCTACTTCATTTTTGGGAAATCTAAACGTTCACGCTTATGAACCTTCAGAATTACGAATCTCCAGAATTATGAACCTTAGGAAAAACTACATGTAACCATCTGGCCTGGGTTCCCTTGGCCTGTTTTGATATGGCTAATGCCCTGCTAGCCTACAATGGAAAGTCACAATTCCCCCCCCCCCCCATCCCCACCCCCAAGGAAATAAGTCAGCATGCAAAAAAAAACTATGTCAAGAGATTATGTCAAAACATGTCAAAACCTACTCTCTAGTAGGTCCATGGTCAAAATGGCGCGGTTTAACAATGTACACTGACCACCTAATATCCTACCAAACAGCCTAAAACCCTTGTTTGTGCATATGTATTTGATAAGCACATGGAAATGGGAATGGAAAAGTGTCGTCCTATATTAAGAATATCATTACTGAAGTATTATGTTTATGAAACTTTATCATTTTTATATTTATCATGGTCAGTTCTATTATTTTTATTCCATATAATCATAAATTACGCATATTGCACTGAGAAACAACTCAATTAAAAGTGGAGTTTGGCATTCTACATGTAGTAATGATAACTTTAAAAAACGAAAAATTTATAGAATTGATACTGACAGCCATTTTCATGAGAAGGAAGTTTCCCGTACTGCAACAATTCTTCCCTAATGAATGAATCAATTATTGACAAGAAACTAGATCGCGTTCAAAATATTCACGGAAGTTTCATCCAAGGGAAAGCTTCTGGTGTACAAGCTGTCTTGATTGCCCTACTAGCACCCCAAATTATAAAAAAAGGAGGTAACCAAGAGCCCTGAATCATTGCCGTTGTAATTGGTGCAATTATACAGACTCATCATGTAAGTTTATATAGCATCTGGATTCTGCAACCGACACATTGCATTTGTATATGTACATCTTCACACAACAGATGGGTTCTAGTTCAGAAAATTTACACCAGGGACATTTGGTAAAAATAGTCTGCAAGCACAGACTCTATTTTGACACGTAACAAAATTTTGTAAAAAAGCCTTGTCAAGCATAGCCTAACCATGCCAGTCTCTAACAGCCAGGGCGGATGAAGGATTTTGCGACGGAGGGGGCACAATATTTAGAAAATATTCAGAAAAATAAGGAATAAAAGGTCATTTAGCATTTTGGAGTGTCTTTTTACTCAAAAGTTCTCTGACAGCCACAGTACAGGGCCTGCAGAGATGTATTTGAGACTAAACCTGCAGGACATTAAATGATTTGGGGAAAACTTGAAATATTGTTGGATTGTAAAATTTTAATCATGTAAAAGGTTCCAGATCGAGGTTCCCAATGGTCAAGACTAGTAACATAAAGGGGTATTGTAGGCAGGCAGAAAATTGTTTACATGTGGTTAAAAATTAAAAGAAATATGGCTTTGCCGAATGGCAGGGGGGGGGGGGGGATGATTTGAGAGGACCAAAGTAATGTTGCAGGTTGAACGCAATCATTGACAAATTAATCAATCGGGAGGATCAAAACAATTTTGGAGGTTGGGAGTATGCATTGACTCGCTGGGGAGAATCTTATCTTTGCTTTTTATTTTCTGAAATCCCCGATGCTAGGTATCATCTATGATAACTCCTTGGTATTAGCACCTAGGGTGTTATGTAACTGGCAAGAAGTCTGCTTTCAGGAGGATAAAATACCGAAATTGGGCTGAAATTTGCCAGGACTGACGTCACTATGATTTTCCAGCGGATAGGGCCTTTTCTCCAACTAAGCTACGGGACGGCAAATAATAAGCTCAATTTTGTATTTTCCTATTAATATGACTATCATGAACCCCAAACATTAAGGTTTGATGTGTCTACATTTTCCTATCTAAAATGATAATGCATTTTTTCCCACAGTCGGATCACAGTCGGATCGTATAACACGCAGTTGGCTTTACGCTTAACTTAAAGGGGAAGTCCACACTTATATCAAGTTGGTTTTAAATGAAGCAGAAAAATTAAAGAAACAAATCAATGAAAATTTTAGCAAAATCCGATAAGAAATAAGAAATTTATGATTTTTTTAAAGTTGTAATCAATCAAACACAAATTGGCAACTCCATGACGTATCTAGCGAGGTCCTCTCCCATTTGCCCTGTACTAAAGAAAATCATGAATTTAAATTTTCTCTAAGAAACTATATCTAATCATACATGTACCCTGGATTTAATCATTGCAAATATGATTTTACACACAACCTATATGAAACTAATCTATTCCTTTATCAATGACTAAGAAAATGAAAATTGATGAGATTTTCTGTACAAAGCAAATGGGAGAAGCGCTCGCAAGAAACGTCGCAGAGTTGCCAATATGAACAAATTGTGTTTGATCGATTACAAAATCAAAAATCCATAACTTTCTTATTTCTTAATGGATTTTGCTCAAACTTTCACTAAATAATCTGTTTCTCTCAAATAGCTGCTTTTATTCATATCAACTGAACACCAGGGTGGACTTCCCCCTTTAAGACTCTGAACTTGGAAGTTATCACAGACAAGGTTTGAGCAGGGAGGTTTGAGCAAGGATCGCAGCTGCAATACTGCATGGCCTACTTAGAGGACAGGGTTCAGCTTATCTGTCAACATCCATTTTTTTCGTCAAAACAACTGGTGATCTCTCAGCTTTTTCCTTCTTGAGCAGCGAAAGAAAGTAACCACTTGAGTGCTCTAATCCCCCCCCCCCCCCCACCTTCTCTCTTTCTCTCCTCTCTTCTATTCTCTATCTCCTATACTGGTACTCTTCATGCACCGTAGCACCTTAATATTTGTATATTTATTTTCTCAGATATAACTTGATGCTCAATTTGTAAGTAAGACAAAGATACTGTACATGTCAATATGGACTCCCAACATTTAAAATGGCAGGTCAAATGTTGTTGTTGTTGATTAGTGTTATATGGCAATCAGTCAATTTTGACGATTATTATCACCAACAATTTTTTTTGTTATATTTTTTTATAACAGACTTTCAGCATCTAAAATATTACAATTGACTCATCTTTTTTTTTTTGGTAGTTTAAAATTATCATAATTTCTTTTTTTTCTTCTAGAGACTAGAAAGTCATAAAAGAGAGGAAAATTGGAGGAAAACAGGTTATCAGTTTCAAAAAAAAGAGGTGGCACAATGTCTACTCTTCTTTCAAAGGGAGGGGGGCACGGCCAGAAGCGCCCCCCCCCCCTACATTTGCAACTGGAGGAAGAGAAGGAAAAAAAAATTAAAAGGGGGAGAGTTGACAGAGAGATAGAGGGAATGGGGGGGGGGGGGGAGAAAAGGAGAGAGAAAAAGAATCAAAGACAAAACAAAATGAAGAGAGAGGGAGACCAAGAGAAAGAGACACAATTATGAACCTACATGCAGGCCAATTGTGTTGGGCTATAAGCAGGACAGATGCAAAAGAAGAGAACAACATTGGTGTAGGCCTCCCAAACCAACGTTTTGAATCTTGCATACTGCGGTAGTGCTTGCTAATAAAAAAGGCATCTGTTTGTTCTAAAACCAAACTATGAGTGTTCAAATAAAGACTTCAGTCAGCCTGTCAAATCTCAAGAGCTTTTTTTTGTGTGTGTATGCACAATATGCACAATCTCCACATGAATGATTAAAAAAATCCACCCAATCTTGTATCCTCATTTATCTTTGGTGAGGAAAAAAACAAGAGCACTGCAATGGTCCCTCCTCCATGGTCCATAGTTCATTATCCTAAAGCACAAGAAATGACTAAAATGACTCTCACAGTAATAACATCGAACATAAACTGTGTACATACGGTATTTTCCAAGTTAAAGGTAAACTTTGACTTCGGGGGAGCGTTTCATCAAGCGTTTTGTCAGTGATTTTTTACCGACAACTGTTATAAGCTACTGAAATCCTTGCATGTGATTGGCTGAGAGCAAATATGTCAGTAAAAATCACTGACAAAATACTTGATGAAACGCTCCCCTGGTCATGTGATTGCATTCATTGCGGCAGAAACTCTCTGGAAGCACTTTGGATAGGTTGATGATATAGAACAACTTGCATTGGTGAATTACTCTTCGGGTTTTGAAATCATCAAAATAATGAGAACTTGACGCAATCCAGCTGAAAGTGACATGCACCTCACATAGAAATGGGTATATAGGACTGGACATATGTATATGTGTGGCATGAAAAGTTGGGTGCAAACTTTTCAGCTATTTCTCGTCTCTTTTCAAATATGAGGGCATTTGAAAGGGCTGTCCTTATCTGGGTACATTTAGTCTATGATGTTCTTCCAAACTGAAATTAAAAAAATGAGAAAGCTCACAACTTTTTTTTTCACCTTTTAATACCGGAATTCAACCTTCTCTTTAAAGCTTAAAGTTTACTACATATATCTATTAAAAATTATGTTTCTTTTCTCGGGCGTAGAGGTTAACGAACAGAGAAAATTTAACTGTAATAGACTTTCCATGCCATACTTTTCTATTTAACATCTGGCAATTAGAACTGCAGAGATGACAAGATTTCCATGCATTGTGCCAAGTAGGCAATCTCAAGTCTGAGGGACTCGAATTGACCTCCCCATCAATAATCTTCTTCGGATTGCTTGTTTTACTCACGACTTTGGTACATGTAGTCTAGTCTGAGTGGTTTCCAGACCTACATGTATAATACTTGTTTTTATAGATCTCACGCATAAACGTTGAATACTAGCGTGGCAAAATATAAACAAATTGTATTGTACCGTTTGTATGTGTCGGTGGGTAGCACACACATGTGAGAAAAAAGGTAACTGCATGCAAGCGCACTATGTTTCTGTTGTGAATTTTCTTTTACCGTGGTGGCTATTTTGAGGCAGTTTGAGTTTACCATGCCATATGTGAACAGGGCTTTACCGTCCATGTTACTAGCATTAGCTACATGTATTTAAAGTACCTGAAGTCTACATTCCAGTCTGAACTATGCAGGCTAGATACCATAACCAGTGTTGGGTCCAAGACCAGAGGGTCTGAGATCAAGATCAAGATCAGACAGTCCGAGATCCAGATCAAGATCAAGATCCGCAGCTCAAGATCGAGATTAGAACATTTGAGATCAAGATGAGATATGTCCTAGATCAAAATCAAGATCGAGGTTACTGATGCCAATCTCAAGACTGATCTCGAGGTACCCAACACTGAGTCGTGTTTTCGCTGATTGGTGAACGATTTTAAAAGATTTTTCGTTTGATAATTTACGTAATAGCGACGTTGATCTCAAGCGATCTCGAGCGAAAATTCCGAGAACAGAAGCTCCGAGATCAAGATCAAGATCAAGACCAACACCTTCAAGATCAAGAACAAGATCGAGGTTACTGATGCTGATCTCGAGATCAAAATCGAACTTGAGGTACCCAACACTGACAATAACGTATATTTCCCGATAATTAGCCCATCTTTAAGGGGGAGTGGAATATTTTTCAAGCTGCTGATAAATCTGTAATATTGAGTCCAGACTTAGAATGGACCCTAATTACACATCTTGTCTACAGACATGAACATATCTGTTAAAGTTCATGTATGTTCAAGTTTACTAACAAACCCCCTCCCCAAAATAAGGCCCATTCACATATGACACTACCAAAGGCCTCCCCTAAAATATAGATAATTTTGAAAAGAAAAAGCAGCAAAATATAGCGCACCTCGCATTGCTGTGTCTTATACATGTAGATACATGACATTAGTACACTTTAAAGGCAAAGTTGTGTTCTGGGGAGCGTTTCATCAGTGCCTTGTCAGTGATTTTTACTGACAAATATGCTCTCAGCCAATCAGATGCAAGGATTTCAGTAGCTTATAACAGTTGTCAGTAAAAATCACTGACAAAACGCTTGACGAAACACTCCCCAGAACTCAACTTTATCTTTAACCCACAGCCGATACGAACCAGGGAAGCATTTCATCAATTGTCTTGTCAGTGATTTTTACTGCCAAATATGCTCTCAGCCTATCAGATGCAAGGATTTCAGTAGCTTATAACAGTTGTCGGGCAAAAATCACTGACAAAACGCTTGATGAAACGCTCCCCTGGTCATGCGATTAAATTAGGAGAGAAACTGTCTGGGAGCAATAAGCCAGTTCGTAGATGCAATCTGAGCATGAGCAGATAAAGGTCATCTGTGACAAAATTCTAAAACCCACTGACACGATAACTTGATATGTGCTTATGAATGCCATGTAATCATTATTCATTTATGCAGCAATGATATTGTCAGCCAACTTGAATAATTATTTTTTACTCTTAAAGCCTAACTACATTACCATCAAAATGTTTTTATGAATCTGATGTGGCTTTGCTGGGATGCAGATGGCTTGGTCAATTCTATGATTTGAACCATGAATCTAACATGAGAAGATATTGATTAATCACTACCAATTGCCATACTTTTCATAATTGGTCAGTAGTCTGCAGCTGTTAATGATTGTCTAATTGATTTCTTTGTTTTGCCTGTGGTGACAGGGGGAAATCAGTGATATAAAAGCCTATACATGTACATGTACATGTATATCATCACATTTCGCTGTATCAATTTTCCTTGTGTAACTACTGGATCTTGCAAACACATGTTACGCATAGAATTGATAAGATCTCACCCATGCCCTCTTTTTAGTAAACAGTTAGAAACATTTTAACAAAATTCCATCTGGGGATTAGCAGCCAATGACATATTTTTGACAACATTTTTAAAAGATTAGGGGATGTTTACATTTGTATGGTGTGAGATTTTGAAAGCTAAATGTGTTCTTGATCTTCTGGTGAAACTGAATGAAAGCAAACTATTAATCAAAGGTTACTTTTAAAAATGTAAAAGCTGCAAGTTGAGAATTAAAAAAATAACAACCCCCCCTCCCCCCCCCCCTTTATAGATAATCAAAACTTCTGAAAATGTTTGGTTGATAGTTTGATACACCGCATATAAAGGAGAACCAACTTTGCTCCTATTCCATAAAGTAGACGATGCCTTTAATTTTCTTGTATCTAACATGATAATTACACACAAGAATGTTTATGGTCTTAACTGTGCCAAAACTATTTAGGAACCTGTTCTCGTTACAAGGTCAAGAGATAGAGCACTCTAGCGCGCGCTAAATCGCGCCATCTCTAACTTGGTGAGAACGCGGTGACGTCGTTTTGGCACGTTCCACGGCAATCCCGAGATGGACCACCTCTGGGGGTGGTCTTTGAGAGATAGGGCGATCTAGAGAACGCGACCCTCTGCAAGTGTGAACCCGCACCGTGCCAGTGGACCTCCCTGGCGCGCCCCACGATAGCGTGATCCACTTTCCAATCTCGTAATGACAATGGGGTCATAGTTTGCCTTTAACATGAGCGCTTGTTTTCTACATAACAAAGTTGTCATTTATTTATTTAAGCATATGGCATACCTGCAGTTCCCTCCCCCATTCTGTTTTCAGGAGTAGACAAAATGTAATAAAATGTTAAAATTTTGCTAATCATAATAAATCACAGTGACAGATTGTAAAAAATGGTTAAACATTTCCATATACTGGGGAACATGAGGTAGACACCCCCCCCCCCCCCCCCCCCCCCCACACAGCTGGCATGACAGCAAAGATAAATTTTGTCCAGGGCTGTTTATCAATTTTTGTATATAACGGGCCACTTCAAGCCATTATGCTTAGAGGTAATTTTGAAATTTAATAGAAACATCTTTTTCTTCCTAAAACATGTGATTGTAAGGCAATATCTTTTCCAAGTGTGAAATTACATCTATTATGACAAACAGAGCAACTTAGAGCTTTAGCAAAAGTAACACAATCACATAAAATCGTTATTATTGTAAATTAGAATGGAAATGTATCCATACACTTGAACAATTAAAACCACTTAGAGAAAGTTAATGTACTTGTATCAAATTCTGAAGAAATAAAAATCCTTATTATTGTAAATTTATCCACATACTTGTACAATTTAAACCACTCTATTATGGAAAGTTACTGGAGAACAATTCTAAACTGAAAATCCATTTTTGTATTCTTATATTTGGGAATGAAACTATTTAGGACCCTGTACAAATATATATTTGAAAGTATATTTGAAAGTACTTGGTACTTTTTTTATCTACATAGTATAAGAAAAAAGATAAGCATACATGTACATGTACAAACATTATAAACATGATGCACATTCAGACTTGCACTATACTGTCTATTAAAGGGATACACCACCAGGCGGCCGTGGGGAAAGTCAGGATTGCGTAAGCCCCATTCACTCGTACACAAAGAATGTGCGTTGAACGCGTCCGTTGGACTACTGGGATTACTTTTCGGACTGCACGAAGCCGACCGAATCTCGCACGAGAGCTCGAGCTCAAGCGGAGCGTGCATGTTGCGCGGCGAACAGCCTGTTCGAAGTTTGCTCCCGCGGGGCAACGGCATGATCAGGTAACGATCACGCGTGTCCTCTCGCGGCATAAAAACCTCCACAAACTGCGGTTGAGTATCCCTTTAACCCATTGGAAACAATTTGATTTTTTTGATATAACACACAAGCTGCCATAGACTATAGCCTGAGCTATCTCAGGCTTTAGTATTCAAATAGGTTACATGTAACTACTTCTAGTTGGTTTAAAGAGAAGGTTGAGTTCTGGGAAAGGTTAAAAATAATTTGTGAGCTTTCTCATTCCTTTTATGTCAGTTTGGAAGAACATCATTGTAGTAGAAATGTCCTCAGAAAAGGATTGCTCCTCAAATGCCGTCAAAATAGAAATTATGACAAGAAATAGCTGAACTGTTTGGTTGGGCCAAACATTCATGCCACATGTGTGTGCAGTCCCATATACTCATTTCTGTGTGCAGTGCATGTGCTTTTCAGCAAGATTGGGTCAATTTCCTATCATTTCCTATCATTCTAAAACCTAAAAGCATACACCAGTCCTCATGTAGACATGATCAACCTTTCCCAATTGCTTTGAGACAGTTTCTTTCACAATGTAATCGCATGACCAGAACTCAACTTTATAGTGACAATAACATTGAGAGATCATCATATTTCTGAAGTAAGTTAAGTATTAAAATTGCAAAGAAAGTTTCAAACAAGGAAACAAACTTGTAATTTAGATGTGTGATGTACAAAAAAAACCACAAAAAAAAACCAAGCACACCAAAAAGGTTTTTAATTTCATCTGTCCTAGAATGGGTAAAATCAACAAGCCTCGAACAGGATATATTTACTGCTTCAAAACAGATGATAGTTCTTATTTACAGCACTTCATATTTCTATGTTATATGAATTTTTGTTGTTGTTGATGAATCTCTACTCTCCACTTGATTCTAGATCTAGTTCACTAATGTAAGAATTTGTTTTGATCAATTTTGAAGTGCTTAACATTGAATTAAATGAAAGGCAATTCAAAACTCTCAAAATTGGGTTAATTCAATAGTTCTTATTTCATTTTTAATAGCAAGAAAAGGCAACCTTACTTTCTGTATAATCATCTAAATTTAAGAAAGAATATGTCATTGATGAAATGAGGCTGGCATGCTTGGAAATATATGGTTAAAAAAAAAAAAAAATTTATTTTAATTAAATTGATTTATTTTATTTCTTAAGGTTAGTGCTCCTATACATGTAGAAAAAACAGGCTATTTTGGTAGATCTAATATCAGACATTATTTCAAATGCAAAACTCTTACTAGTTTGAAAGTTTAGCAATTTTTTTTCTTCCAACAAATCAACAACAAATTTCTTAAGTATTTCTTGTTCTTTATTTTTAAATAAATCAAGGGCATTAAAATTGCGATTTAAATCATAATTGAAATCAAGTCGATTAACATTGTGCCAACCCAGGAGGCTGGAATGCCACATCTTAAGTTGTAGTCACTTGTCACATATAGTAGATACTGAGTAGTCATTTCTCTGCATCATAACTTTCTCTCACTGTCTGTCTTTCTCTTCTCTCTCTCTCTCTCTCTCTCTTGAGGATATTCTTGGTGTCTTGAGGACTGTCCAACATAGCATCAAGTATTAAAAATAAAATGTTAGCATTCACAGTGGTTACAGGTACTGATTTTCTTCTACACTCATTGAACACCAGGGGAGCATTTCATTAAGCATTTTATCTGATTTTACTGACAAATTTGCTCTCAGCCAATCAGATGCAAGGATTTCAGTAGCTTATAACATTTGTCGGTAAAAATCACTGACAAAACGCTTGGTGAAATGCTCCCTTTTCAGAAACAACAACAAATGCAAAGATGTTTTCTGCTTTCATACAAAGACTGCATGGCCACTTCAATACACTTCCATTGAAATGAGAGAGGGGGAAGGGTCATTCCATCTGGGAGCTAGGCCAGGCAAGGCTGATAACTCACCATGAATAACGGACATTTGTTAAAAATCAAACATGCTTCCATTGAGAGAGATTGAGGAGGAGAAAGGAGGAGGAGAAAGGAGGAGGAGAAAGGAGGAGGAGAAAGGAGGAGGAGAAAGGAGGAGGAGAAAGGAGGAGGAGAAAGGAGGAGGAGAAAGGAGAAAGGAGGAGGAGAAAGGAGGAGGAGGAGAAAGGAGGAGGAAGAAGAAGGGGGTCTAGATAGATCTGTTTTTAAGATCTGTTTTTTCAGTAGCTGATTAAACATTCTATACATATAGAGGCCTTTCACACTCACTTCTGGACCGCTCCAAGTTAGAGCGCTCCAGAGGAACGGTTCTTGAAGAACGCTTCGTTTGCTTTCACACTCACCTCATTTTTTATGTCTCGAATCGCTCAACGAGTCAAAGTGGTCTTGTTGCTATGGCAGCTCAGATCAGCAGCTCAAATTTTTCGCGCGGAATTTCAAACCGTATAATGCGCTGTGCCGCTGCCCGGTCGGTCTGTCGTATCAATGTATCAAATCACCCATTGATTTCCCGCGCCACACACACTCACTTTCGGTTGAAGTACGCTTTAGGATCGCTTTGCTTTCACACTGACACGTTGGAGCGCTCTAACGAGGAACCGTTCCTCAAGACCACCTCGCGAGGTGGTCTTCTGGAGCGCTCCAGAAGTACGCTTCCTGGACCACTTAAGCATTCACACTCACCTGGGAACCGCTCCAGAGGAACCGTTCTTAGTTAGAGCGCTCTAACGAAGTGAGTGTGAAAGGGCTCATAGATGAAGGCAGAAGGAGGGAGGAGAAAGGAGGAGAAAGGAAGGGGGGGGGGGGGGGGTGAGGTGAGGGGAAATGTCCATAAATATTGCAAGTTTCTAATAGTCGACTAAACACACATCCATTAGTCATTCCGACTACGGGCTAAGCCAAGTTTCATTGACGACTTACCGTGAATATTGCAAGCTTTTAATAGTTGATCATCTTCTTAATGGCGTCCAGACACCTCCACTTATCAGGGAGGTAGAACGGCTCAAACATGTGAGGGAAGGGCGAGTCCCAGCCGCAGACCCTCTGGATAGGGGCTTCTAGATTAAGAAAACACTCCTCCTGTCAACGACAACAACAACAAAAGCAAATAATAATAATAACTATAATAATCAGGGTGAATGGGCCTCCATATTGTACAGTGTTGTGCATATACTTTCCATGTTTTGTGTACCTTACAGCATCACATCATCGAAGACGGTCATGTGATCAACTTTGAAACCAGGGAAACAATTGGAGTTGGTGCAAGTAAGTTTTGACTTACTAACATCTTTGCTTCAATTATAGTGGTTTCCTAGTGGTATCAGCTGGAGATGAATTGAATCGGTTGGATTAGGAAGAGGGGGCAACAGTAAACTAAGCCAATGCTACAGATTTGAACCAGGAATCACTGATCCACTGTTCGTAACCACTAGACCTTGATACCATAATGGGCATACGGTGCATGACGAAAGCAATCGATTCACAATTGTACTTTGTTACGACAAATTGGGTCAACCGCTACAAAACATTTACCAGATCAGCCTGATAGTATGTTCTTGCTCTATCTTCCCTAGATGCATTGATTAATGCATTGATTAAAAGCATGTCCAGACTACTGGACAGTTATCATTATTATTTTTAACATTATCATTGTCATTATT
Organism: Heliocidaris erythrogramma; assembly: GCA_025617745.1. NCBI lineage: Eukaryota > Metazoa > Echinodermata > Echinoidea > Camarodonta > Echinometridae > Heliocidaris > Heliocidaris erythrogramma. Next base: position 16,335,947 of record CM046858.1, read on the forward strand.
ATTATTTACTTATTTGACCATAAATTTAATATTCATACAGAGTAAAAGATAAAAAGATATATAGAACAAGATAAGACGGAATGGCATGTGGGTCAGGGTTCAGAAAAGAGAAATTGTTCCCTGTGTTGCCGGCAGGCATCTGAACCTGTACATGCCATTCCGAGAAATAAAATAGATATTGCACAATTTTCATTACATATCAATATACAACAAATTTGTAAAATGAAACATTGTATTTAAATAAATAATCATAGTATATTAAGGGGCATAAACAAATGAAAAAAGTATCATATAAAATAAACATTGTATAGAGAAACTACTTTTGGATAAGTTAGTGTTTAGTGTCATGTTACGTTATGGGCAGCGCTTGAGCATACAAAAATCACATCTGGCTGGTCATACATTGTACATGTACATTTATTAGCCTATAATCAAGGCGATGTGCTGCTCTATTGATCCCCTTTTTGATCCTCAAAACCTGCGGAATTATCCTCTGATTATTGCATGGGAAAGTCTTGCTCAGCACATAGCCTCTACGCACCCGTCAACGTTTTGTTTTCTTATGTTTAACTTTGAAATCTTTCGTAAATTTTCTACGAAAAATCTTTCATGAATAATTCAGTTCCTGGTAGAGAAAACGAACCAATCAATAGCTTCTGTGACGTGACATGAAGAGACCGCTCAGCTGATTCCAAACATGGGGAAAGTAAAAATTTGTTTATATCGCAAATAGGACATGATAATTAAGCCTGTTGACCATTTTTCATATTGAAAAATGAACAAACATCCATTTGTGAGTGGAGTTTTTATCAAGTATACATAATTTCAGCTTTATCCCGCTATCTGCCCTTTTTGGTCCCCACTGAATAATGGAAGAGCTCAATCTTTTCCGTTACGGTTCCTCGCGCTGAACAACAGAGTTCAGTCAACAGTTTACGTTTAAATCTAGCTGTGTGTTAAAACGTTAACGAGTCGTACTGCCCTATTTGGGCAGGTTGTTGAATGATGCATGCAGTCTCGGTCGTCTTGAATATGAATTTTGATGACGTTGATGGGTGTTTAAAGGCTGCACACTTGTGTCAACTTCCCGCGCAATCAGAGGACTATTCCGAGCGTTGCAAGGATCAACCAGGATATCGACAGAGCAGCACAGCCGCCTTGATTGAAGGCTATACAAGTATAAGTGCGCACACATAAGCCCCGCCCAATGATAAGATTTTCATACCATATGACGTTCACACAACAATCTGAATCTGAATCTATCTAGTTTTCATTCAAAATAATGCTCAAACGTTTGTTTCGCTATATGACATTTCATGACGTTTAGACGAGAAAATACTACTAACTTATCATGGATCTATGTACTGTTTTCGTACAGCTATATAGTTAATTTTGGTAGTCTGAAAGAGGGTTAAGTTACATGCTTGGGTGTGTTTGTGTTTAACAATGGGGTGCTATTACATACTGTACCTGTAGCACCTGTACACGTATATTAGAGAAAAACAAACAAAGGTCTTTGATAAATATCTTAATATGTCAATTTACTCTTCCCTCCATTGTATGTACATGTACATTATATCAACACTCATTATAAGGCTACATGACGAGAACATTTGCCTTGCCATGTACATGTACATGTGACAATCTGTATGTTCAGTTCAATTTAGTTCAGTTTATTGTTTCATATTTCATATCTACAATGTGTTTTTACAACTTATAAAAAATGATACAAACAATATAATTTTTACAAACAAGATAAATATATATTTTCAGAGAAAATAAAAGAAGGTGAGTACCTCATATCTTTATGTTTGCATGCATAATTGAAAAGACTAGGCTAGAATAAAAGTGAAATATTGAGGAGCCTAAGGAGAAAGCTACGCTTGTGAGTTATAGGCTCCAAAAAGTAAAATTTATAATTATAGTCTTTAAATATAGTGGGAACGAACAATGCATGAGACAGCAATATGAGTATTGAGTCGCAGTACTTAATCAAAATCGCGTTCAAAGAAATAGTATTGGATGGTTTGTCACTTTCATTACAGCAATGATATTCACGTGTTAGGGTAAATATTAAAGCATTTCCTTTACGTTGTGGCATTTTCTGAAGCATATACGAAAGTGCTCACATGATTAGCTTTATGTTTGATACCGGTGAGTACAATTTCAGCTTGAAAAAGTGAAAGCAGTTATTAAAACATCACATCTATTTTCCAATACATGTTAGAAGGAAAATTTTTAGTGCTGTAGCTCACAACCCAAAATCCGAGTCTGGTCTGAGTTGTTAACTTCTGAAAAAAATCTTTACCGGGTTCTGGACCAGTCCGCAGTTAAATCTATCATCGATATTTTTTTTTTTTTTTTTTTATAACAACCTGCAAAGCAGGATTTTCTGCATTTATTGTCAAATCAAATAACAAATTTACAAACAATTATAGTAATAAATATACAATATAATTGTTCAAATTACAAATGTGACAGTTAAATAACAATGACAACAGAATAAAGACATGATTATAAATCTAAATGAACAAGTAGAAATGGCAGAAATGCAGGGGCCAGCTATCTTAAGCAAAATGCTTGAATGAATAGCAGCCAGTGGAAAGGGTTACATGGAAAGCATAATTAATATAAAATGTCTACTGTAAAAGTGGATATTTTCGCGTGATTAATTTTTCGTGCTCGGCTGAGTAAAGTGAATTTCGCGTGTTTTTAATTTCGCCGACGCGCTAGGCTCATGGGCAAAAGAATACATACACAAATATTCGCGTGTTTTTATTTTCGCGCACGTTTCATGCTGCGCGAAATGCGCGAAAATTTCCACACCGCGAAATATTCCACGTTTACAGTATATCATAAAAGCGATGTCACTAACTGAAAAAAATTATTTCTTACTACAAAAAGAAGGGGAAAGGGGGAAGGAAAAGGATTGAAGTGAAAAGTGTGCAAGTGAGAAGTTTACAAATAAGTGGATAGCAAATACTTCTTTAACGAAGCTTTAAAAGAAAAAAGAGATACGGCGTGTTTAATATCATGAGGTAAATTGTTCCAAACATCTGGACCGTGATATCTTATCGTTTTTTGAGCTATTATTAATTTGGGATTTGTTAAATGAAGATCTGATGCCAATAAATGTCCATTCTTTTCCTTAGAGGGTGTTTATACATGTAGTAACATTATGGTACACTCTAGGCAGACATGTACATGTATATATGCACACAAATATTTTGTAAAAATACATTTTCTGAGTGATAAAAGATACCAAAAATTGATTTTTTTTTTCACAACTTTTTTTTTACTGGACTTCTGTTACTGAGCTGGCTGGCCCAATAGGAGTTTTAGTCTGGTTCATGTCTGGCTTGGCTCAAAACCTTCAGTCTGGTGAGTCCGAGACTGATGAAATTGTAATCATAAAAATGTCACGTGTATAAGATTTCATAACTAAGTTGGGGGAGGGGGTTAATGCATTGATCACAGATGGAGTATCTTATAAAAGAATAAGCCTGTAAAGTTTCATATTTATATCTCAAACGGTTTTTTGAACTATTATCGCTAATTATTTACATTTTCGTAAATTGAAAATTCTGCATTATGTACAATACAGACATGTACTTTATGAAGAAATATCCATTTTGGCGGTATGTACATGTAGCGTGTCGGTTTATGACGCTGCACGGTACCCGTTGGTTGAAATTTTATGAATTTGGTAGCAAAAGATGCATAAGACTCTATTAAAGCAAAAAAGTCATGAAAGCTTGCAGCGCAAAAATATTATCCTTGAACATATCGCAGCTCACATTAAGTTTTGGTTGATTTGACATGCAGGATGATGGTTTAATGGTGTGATGGTTTTTTCTACCCGACTGCTGAGGAGGCATGTATGCTTGTAAACAAGCAGGGAACCGAAGGCTTCCTCTCCAACTTGGAAATGAAAAAAAATATTGTCTATTAAATGCATGACAAACAATTCGGAATTTGAGCTGGTTTCTCTAAAAATGAAATTTCATGACTAGATTTCACAATTTGCTTTAATTTCTGTTAAATACTTCAAACTAATTTTGCATCAAGCTTTTGTAATTGTGAAATAATGTCTAAAATTCCAAGAGCTTTGCAAACTTCTTGAAAGTACGCTGCAAGGCCATTCTACTACACGTAAACATCCTCTTGTAATGCATGAAGTGTAGATTTCCTGAACGTATTCCTTCCATCCTCTACTTGACATATCGTCTGTTTGGAGTCAGAAGAGCATCGTTTGTACTGAGTTAATGCCCTTCTGGTATCAAACAGAAGATATCATCCAAGTGTTGGAGGAAACATTGTGTAACCATATCACAAGTAAACTTGAGTGTTGGAACAGAGGGGGAAAACCAAGAAGTGTTTTTCTTCTTTATTTGTCTCCTTGAATGTTAAGTGTTAGACATTTGCACAGATCACCATTTATCTGATGACCCCAGTAGAAAGACTAATTACCTGAACAGAGTTTCATAATTAAAATTTTTGAATTCAGTTTCATATGAAATTTATTTTAATTTTTAAGTGCTTCTTCTCTGTCTCCTTTAAACAGTAAGTGTTAATATTTTTAATTCATTTTGATTCGACATTCACTGTGGATTAACAATAACAAGGGCAACGCAAAGCGTAGCATCCCCTCGCCAGCTACAAATGGCCTATATACGTCAGAACAAGTTAACTCCATATTATATTACTAGGCAAGGAATTTACTAATACCTAGTGATTGGATGTACAGAAAGTTTACTACTTTATGGAATGACCCATGAGAAGATCTGAAAATAAACTTTCTCATGTACATAATTAGAAACTTTTGCATATTTAATGAACTATGAACTTTGACTTTATACTCGAAGATCGAACTTAGGCTATATCTTCATACCATGTACCTTCTTACCAAATTTCATTGAAATCTGTCTAACATTACTTACATGTATTAAAGTTATCAAACAGAAACTACATTTTCAGATACATACAGTAATTAGCTATTTTCGCATATATAAGGAGCTATGACCTTTGACCTTTGACCTACATACTCCGAAATCAAACTTAGGCCAAAAAAAAAAAATTGTTGTATTGGCGTAACGGGTCTCTGAAAAATAGGGTCGGTCGGTCGGGATTTTTTTTTTTTTTTTTTTTTAACGACAGTATAATACATAATACACGCAGCTAGTTCTGTCCGCAGCACTTCCGGGTTTTCGATCACGATCGCGATTGCAAAGGCAGCACAATACGCGATATCGATAGTAAAAAAAAAACCAAAAAAACCTAGGGTCAGCGACATTTTTAGGGTCGGGCGGGTTACGCCAATACAACAATTTTTTTTTTTTGGCCTTAGGCTGTATTTTGATACCATGTACCTTCATATCAAATTTCATTAAAATCCGTCAAACATTACTAAAGTTGTCGAACGGAAACCAATTTGTTACGGACGGAAGGCAGCGTTACTATATATCCCCTCCGACTTGTCGGCAAGGGGATAAAAAACTTTACATTACAAAGTTTAAATGATTGTAATGAAAAATATACTTCCTATGTAAATATTGCAGCTTGCAGAGCACCCAAGGCCCTAATCTAAATCTTGTGCATTTTTTTGATTAACACCTGTCCCAGTACTCTGAGAATGCTTAGCAAAATGCAGTCTAAGCAAAGGAACATACTGGGTACCTGACCAATCAGTATACATGTATATGTATTCACCATTTCCCATCTAGGACTTTCTAAATGTACCTGGGCACGCATGCACCAGAATCTGAATAGGCCTTTTTCATAAAAAAATGTACTGAAATTGAATGCCTACATCTTTCTGAAGTGTCTAGTTACAAATTATTTCATTCACCTGTTACGAAAAATTGCAATTCATTCGTATGCATTGTGCAATTTTCATTCCAGCTATAATTGAAATACAGTTCTCTGTAACAGGTGAATAATATGACTTTTTGTTACCTGGCCAGCATGAATAAATTTGAATGTATTGTCAAAAAGCCATGTTTTCACATGCTACATGTACCACTACATTTGGCCAAGTTACCAAATATTTTACAGCGCAAGGTCAAGTCATACTGTATTTTCCATGACATTTTTATCACAACTACAAAATATTCAAAGCAGGAACATTAAATATTGATGCTGAATCATTATCATACTCTATTATAGATCTTTAAAGGTTCATACTTTGCAGAACATTCATGTCCACGTACATGTACTAGCAGTGCAAATTGGTTATTAACCCCTTCCATGCCACCAGATTTTTGAGCAATTGTCAAAATAAACTTTCAAGAGTTAAATATTAACTTTCAGTGCCTTTTTTCTTGAGCAAACTTGGCAAGGATATATTGCATAGGAATAAACATTATATTGACGGCACAGGTTTCTGTATGAGGAAGAATTTTCAAGCCATTCTGAGCTCAACACTCAATTTTAGGGCGGGATTTGCCGCCCACGGCATGATAGGGGTTAATGACAGCTTGAGAAATGAAATGACCTAAACTTCTTCTGATATTCACTGGTATGTATCATTGGTAACATATCGTTCATGTCATGTATTATGATTCAATTGATGTGCACATGGTTTATATGTTTAGGAACAAAATATTGAAGTGTTATCAATATTGCTTTAAAATACTAAACATGTGATTGTATGGCCCCTCCTGAAGGTACCTGTAGTTTACAAATGATATTTGATAGTATCTATTTGATAAATATCTCACAGATGCGGATTAAAGGGGGGGGGGGGGGGAGGCACACGAGCTGGCCATAAGCTGATCACTTCTTCTTTTTAGCTTGTTCCTCACTCACTTAAAACAAACACGGAAAAGTTATTTATTGTTCAGAAAAGAGCTATTAGGAATATATGTAATGTCCATTATCGCGCCCATACAAGTGTTCTTTTTTATGATAATCATTTGTTGAAAGTAGAAGATATTTCTTTTATGCAGTTATCTCTCATGTATGATTTTTCTCTCAAGAAGCTTCCTTTAGCACTGGCACAAATGTTTAAAATAAATAATGAGGTTCATAAATATAATACTAGACAAGCCACCTCCTTCCATATATCTCGTGTAAGGACAACATTTACTCTTGACACAATAGTCTGTACTGGACCCAGGTTCTGGAATGCACTCGATTCTAGCATTACACATGCTGCCAGTATTTCTGTGTTTAAACGCAGATTAAAGTCTTATTTATTAAGTAAATATAAAGATGATTTGTGAAACCTTAATTTATTTAGTTCATGCACTTGTATACGAAGTCAGTTTTGTTATTTTTTATACTTAAATTGTCATACAGTGTACTAGCAGACCCTTCCCCCTTCCCCCTTCATTTTGGGCTGGCTTGTGTTTCTGTGTGGCTTGTGTTTCTTGTGTTGTTTTGTGATTTTATCCCGTCCTCTGTCCTGTCCTTTCTTTTTTTCATGTCGAACTGTGCCACATTGTCTTTTGTGTCTTTTCCATCTTCACCTCTTTCACTTACTTGTATCCGGGATTATACCAGTAAGTGATCTTGTTTTCCCCGTATTACCTTTTGTAAATACATCTCACTGTCAGGTGCACTTTATTGCATCTATTTTTTTCCGTGTTAATTGGAAATAGTCACTAACATGCCATGAGGGGCCTCAATTTTACAAGCATTGCTTTCACCAAGGTCTCCTCGTCTTTCTTTTCAACTATTTACAGTATAAGAATTTTGCAAATTGTTCATTTGTCGTGCCTACACTATATAAACTTCATGTTTTGTTATTTCACAATTGTACATGTATGTACAATGATTTGAAAGACAAATAAACTTGAAACTTGAAACTTGTCTGAGACTTTTGAGTAAAAAGACACCCAAAAATCTGACCTCACATGCCATTTTAATAAAACAAATTTTTTTTGCTTGTCAGGAATTTTCTGATTATTGTGGCACCACTTTAATACAAAATCCTGGATCCACCCCCGATATTTCCAATTCAGGGTGAGTTAACTTCAAGATGTTACCCTATTATAATGTTCACATTATTTTGCATACAATGATGGCATTGTTGACAGGGAAAGAGTGAAATAAAAAAAAAACAATGATGTGACCTTTGAACTTGCTATTCTATCCAAACAATGCTATCAGGCATCACAGGTGGCTTCAAAACATTACAAAGGGGCAAGATGAAAAGCTTGAAGGGTTTATTATTGACAGGTTACCCTCCTACAGTAATCTTCAAATAATGTATGTTTGATAGCAGTTCATTACCAAACAAACGATTAGGAAACCACAATATAACTAGCAGCTCCAAAGAGGTGCATTTCTATTAGCCTCAAGAAAGCTCGAGCTTGAAATATTCAACCAATCAGTATTTCTCAGAAAAAAAAGTCCAAGCTAGAAAACATCTAAATTAACCTACATGTAAGTAGAGTAATCCCTGCTTGCGAGAGAGCAAGCTTCAGAACATACCATGGTCTGAGTGCTTCTTCATTGGCAAATTCTTTCACAATAAGGTGCGCCACCTATTGGATGCCACAGATGCCACCAGTTTCCAACTTCCGGGGTCGACATCAAATCTCCAGCGTTGTTGTTGCGTGGCCATTTCATCCACGGGGTATTTCTCCAAATTTTTTAATTTGTAAGTGTGGGAATACTAGTAGCATTCTGATGCTTCACAGATAAAAACCATGGCAAAAGCAGAGGGAGGAAGCATTCAATGAAAATTGTCCAAGTATCTCTAGAAACTTTGCGGCATGAATTATTTACATTATTATGCATCGTCGCAAAGTCCTGGGATTTCCCACCCCCCGGCTTTGTGATGTCGACTGTTTCTCATGAGGCACTGCGTAGTTCGGCCTGTCTGTTGCACCCGAGAGTCGGCGCACCATATTGCAAATATCGAGAATTTACCAAATACATGTAGCAAGCTATTACAGTATGCAAACATGCCTTTAATAGTTTGCTGGACATGACGGCTCATGTTAATATCCAAAGTGCAAGCCAGGGTGAAACAGCATCTTCACTTTAGTTTAGCTCGAGCTCATTGTGATCAAGTGAATTTCTCCAGATCAGAATTAGCAGGATATTTTGATAACTCGGGCTAATGAGTACAGGCCCAAATATACAGAACAGGACTGATGTCAGTGCTGTCACTTTGTTTTCACAAGCATGTGATGTTATACTTGTAAATAATTGGTTCAAATAATCTCTGTGACTACTGTACTCCCCAAACAAGCAATGATCTATTTCATAACAACTCTGACAACAGCTTCTGAACTTTCAAAATAGGGCTTAGGCTGAGTAATGTCATTCATTTTATCACTGGTGACATGGTACCCAATGTTTCAATTAAAAAAAAATAATCTGGAGGATTTAAGAGTTTTCCTTAATTTTGATACTCTTGAGAAGTGTAATCACAATCTAAAAAAGAAAATGCATTGGTTATGAAATTTTGTAATTTTGAATCCCTAGGCATATATGTGACCCGCCGCCTCAAAACCTACAATAAGTCGCACGGACCACAACGTAGCAAACAGCCCAAAATAGTCAATTTGCTTGGATCAGTCGATTTTCTGTTTTTGATAGAAATTGGTAGTTTTATTATCATTCTATCATGTCTCAAGTTTGTGAGTCGTAATTCGACCTAGAAATATGTTTGGGGGGCATTTTAAAATGACTCCTTTTTTCACCTGTGGAGCTAATGAATGTTTGGAGAGCTTTTGTAATACTTTCATTCAATGCCAAATTACTACTTTACCTCTAAAGGTATTAAATTTATTTTTGGAGTGAGTAATTAATAGGTCATCCTGGAGCAGCTTGCCAAAATTCAGCCTAATCTGATAATCCCTTCATACCGGTTGTTATGGCCATTTGAATACCCAGTTTTACTTGGGCGCACACAGAGAGCGAAGGTTTAGCACTCTTTTGTTCCGAACTTAAATGGCCATTTTCTCTGAATAGGAGTTATTGATTGCTGGTTACATACTGATTCTAAATGTGATATTTAAAGGTGTTTTCATTGAGTAAACTAGGCAAGTGATATACCATTGGAAAGCTAAGAATCTCTACTTTCAGAAAATGTATAAAACAACAAAAATAATTTTGGCGACTTATTGTAGGTTTTGAGGCGTCGGGTCACATATGTCTCTTCTGTGGCTCTCCTTGCAACATGTTCATGTGGTCTATCATAACTTCAGCCTTTTTTTCTTCAATTCATGAACATGACATGAGGTTTTGCAAAACATGCAAATAATTGATCAAACACCAAATTTCCAAAGACTTTAAAAGTATGCTAATAAAAAGTGAAAAATTACTGAAAACAAGGGAAATGCCCAGGGCAGTCTCGCATGCATCACACAATTTTCACTTGGTGAAAAATCAAAGATTTTGGGGCACATAAGTGGTGCTGCCCCTGAGACCCAAGTACATACTTGTACTGACAGGTATGTAGAGACAAAACTGAATTTTACCAAAATTTGGGTATTCATTTGAAAGAGGGTGACATGAAGAAAATCCTTACCAAGAATGATGCCATGTTTCAAAGAATTTGACCATATACTTTTCAAATAAAGTAAAAATGCAAAAACTTAATCTCAGGTTAAGTTTTTGGAACACATTTTAACTCAATTGACCTTTATTGACCTTTGACTTTGACTGTTGATCTGAAATTTGTTCCACATTATCTGTGATACTCTACAGCCTTTGTGCTAAAGTTTCATCATGGAAATCGAACATATACTTTTGAAATGAGAGCATTTCCAAAATTGTTGACGCCGCGGCCATCGGAAAAGCGGCGCCTATGTCTCATATTTTGCATACGCAGGTGAGACAATAAAATACTACCTATTAAAGGTAGCTTATGGCAGGGAAAGACGCAAAGAGCAAAATTGCTAATTTTGTCAGCGCATCTAAAATTATAATCAGACTTATGTGCTAACAATATACTGTAGGACTCCTCTCTGAGTCGTTCAATATTTTTTTGCATATCTCTTCCAATATCACCCTGTTAAACTTTAAGAAAATAATATATATCTAGATATATCCATAATCTATCATTAGAAATGAAATAGTCGGTCAAACCTGTTCCGCTACCACCTGTATAGAAAGACCACCTTTCTAAAAAGACGCCATTTTTTTTTTCTCACTGAAACGTGTATTCCAAAAACCTGTACATAAACTTAAAGACCACCTGTTCATAAAGACCGCTTTTCTTTTCTCCCTTGTGCGGTCTTTATATAGAGGTTTCACTGTACATGTAATAAATATTTGGGATAGGGATATATATATTCGCTAACCTGAATACTCGATGAAATCTCCGAGGCAAACCCGCCTGTGATCGGTGCTTCATGTGCTACCAGCAGTCTACCAGTCTTTTCTACCGACTGCAAAACAAGAATAAAGAAAAACATATTCAAGAACTAGAATTGCAATCGTATCAGAACGATGTGCATAGATTGACGTCTGTATTTTGCATGTCCTTGAACAGTAAAATAAAGAGCATCTCTTAAACTATCTATAGCAATTTGTTTGAAGTCTGTAGCATCTGGAATAGTGGAGATAGGCAAAATCGAACAAAAGGTACGAAACACGGACAAAATGGCGCCTGGACGGTCATGCATGAGTGATTTTGGAAAATGAAGAGTTCAGTGCATTACATGGCATGCCAAGGAACATGCATACGAAATTTGAATCGAAATGGACAAGGGGAAAGGACCTAGACAGTGATCTCAAGCACTGCATGCAAAACAAATTGGCCACAATGGAAATATCGGCCGGATGGCTTGCCATAGTTCCTTAGGTAGTGGCATCTATGCAGGATATAAAATTGCGATTAAAACAAAGCGCTTGATAGATATTAAAAATCTGGCTTCGAGAGTCTCTTCATTTTGCCTCGAAGCATGTACCTGCAAAATTTCAAGAAAAATAAAAATCGTTCAGGGGGCCAAATGCGGGAAACCGATTTGCCCCATAGACAATACATGTAATACATGTGCAGGATCCGTATAATGACCCGATTTCAATCGCGATTTACTCAAAATATTCTGTGAGACCATATATCTTTTTTTGCATCCCTGATGAGGGAATTTTATTGCGGTCATTGTGAGCCAACTGCGACTAGCGCGCCATTTAAAATAAGCATATTATGCAATATTATGTAATGCATAGTAAATTAAGGTTATTACGTAATATCTTCGCGATGACGTCATCGATTTCAACCAAATTTGGTTAACAGTTGTCAAATACATAAATACACATACCCACCAAATTTCAAAGACGTACGTTGAACCTTCACAAGATTAGAGCAATTTGTCTTTATTTCGGCATTTATGCAAATATTGTGATTTTCAAGTGCAATTTTCTCAAAGTCGGTCAGTGATGAGGTATATATTTTTTTATTTGGCTGAAAAGGGTATATCTTGAAGTATCTAAATCCAAAAAAGGGTACGGGTTTACCCAGGCATGACGGAGATACGGCCACATGAAGGGAGTCGTTTTGAAAACTTTAGAGGGCGCTGTTTATATAATGCGTAATCAGAAATGCATGAAATATGGCTGAAATGTGTGCAATGGCAAGACCAACACATGGTAAAAGTTTGGGACAAAAATCAATTGATATGACAAAGTTATAGGAATTTTTAATATTCGGGAGGGAAAATTTCAAGAAATTTAGCTTTTTTCAACATGACGGATTTCGGACTTAAATTTACAGTGTGAAGATGGCATTTTTGGTATTCACTTTAAAAAAAGAATGTAAATAGCAACTCTTGGACTATCTACAGGAATTTGTTAGAAGTCTGTAGGATGTAGGATAGCTGAGATAGGCAAGGAGAACAAAAGGCATGGAAATGGCCCCGAAACGGACAAAATGGCGCCTGGACGGTCATGCATGAGTGAGTTCGAAAAACGAAGACCTCAGTAAGTTAGAAGGGATGCCAAGGAACATGCATACGAAATTTGAAATGAAATGGACAAGGGGAAAGGACCTAGACAGAGCTCACAAACACCCTGTGCAAAACGAATGGGGTCTGAGGTCTAAGAAGAAGAAGAAGAAAAAGAAGAAGAACTAGAACTGCAATCGTATCAGAACGATGTGCATAGATTGACGTCTGTATTTTGCATGTCCTTGAACGGTAAAAAAAGAGCATATCTTAAGCTACCTATAGCAATTTGTTTGAAGTCTGTAGCATCTAGAATAGTGGAGATAGGCAAGACGAACGAAAGGAACGAAAAACGGACAAAATGGCGCTTTGACGGTCATGCATGAGGGATTTTGGAAAATGAAGAGTTCAGTGCATGACATGGCATACCAAGGAACATGCATACGAAATTCGAAACGAAATGGACAAGGGGAAAGGACCTAGACAGCGATCACAAGCTCTGCATGCAAAACATATTGGCCACAATGGAAATCTGGCCCTTTCAGCCCACCATAGTTTCATCCATAGTGGCATCTATGCAGGATATAAAATTGCGATTAAAACAAAGCGCTTGATAGATATTGAAAATCCGGCTTCGAGAGTCTCTTCATTTTGCCTCGAAGCATGTACCTGCCAAATTTCAAGAAAAATGAAAATCGTTCAGGGGGCCAAATGCGGGAAACCGATTTGCCCCATAGACAATACGTGTAGTACATGTGCAGGATCCGTATAATGACCTTACTTCAATCGCGATTTACTCAAAATATTCTGTGAGACCATATATCTTTTTTTGCATCCCTGACGAGGGAATGTCATTGCGGTCATTGTGAGCCAACTGCGACTAGCGCGCCATTTAAAATAAGCATATTATGCAATATTATGTAATGCATAGTAAATTAAGGTTATTACGTAATATCTTCGCGATGACGTCATCGATTTCAACCAAATTTGGTTAACAGTTGTCAAATACATAAATACACATACCCACCAAATTTCAAAGACGTACGTTGAACCTTCACAAAATTAGAGCAATTTGTCTTTATTTCGGCATTTATGCAAATATTGTGATTTTCAAGTGCAATTTTCTCAAAGTCGGTCAGTGATGGGGTATATATTTTTTTATTTGGCTGAAAAGGGTATATCTTGAAGTATCTAAATCCAAAAAAGGGTACGGGTTTACCCAAGCATGACGGAGATACGGCCACACGAAGAGAGCCATTTTGAAAACTTTAGAGGGCGCTGTTTATATAATGCGTACTCAGAAATGCATGAAATCTGGCAGAAATGTGTGCAACGCCAAGACCAAGACATGGTAAAAGTTTGAGACAAAAATCAATTGATATGACAAAGTTATAGGAATTTTTAATATTCGGGAGTGAAAATTTCAAGAAATTTAGCGTTTTTCAATATGGCCGATTGCGGACTTAAATTTACAGTGTGAAGACGGCATTTTTCGTATTAATTTTTTTATTAGAATATAAAGAGCAACTCTTGGACTATCTACAGGAATTTGTTAGAAGTCTGTATGATGTAGGATAGCTGAGATAGGCAAGGAGAACAAAAGGCATGAAAATGGCCCCCAAAGGGACAAAATGGCGCCTGGACGGTCATGCATGAGTGAATTCGAAAAACGAAGACCTCAGTGCACAACTAGACATGCCAAGGAACATGCATACGAAATTTGAAATGAAATGGACAAGGGGAAAGAACCTAGACAGAGCGCACAAACACCCTGTGCAAAACGAATGGGGTCTGAGGCTAAAGAAGAAGAACCCAGAAGAAGAATAAGAATGCAGAACGCGAACGAGAACAGAAGATTGACTTTACGTCAATCTAATTAGACAAAAACTGATGATTTACCAGTCTCTTCTACCCATTGCAAAACAGGAATGACAAAAAATCATATTCAAGAACTAGACAAAAACTGATTATCTACCAACTGGCCTTTTCTACCCACTGCAAAACAAGAATAAAAAAAATCATATTCAAGAATTAGATAAAAACTGATTATTTTACTGCAAAACAAAATAAGGACCGGTAGAAATCTGAACACTATATTTCTAAAATGCACTCCAAAATATTTATAAACTAATAGCATGTATTACTTTCACAATATTTGCTCTTGTGACAATTGTTTAATTTTTGGTAATCTGTAAAGTTTAGGGTCCTGGGCCCCATTCCATGAAACAGGGCCCACTGCTGAAACTACATGTAGGAAATCTGTTGATGGAGGATAGTGACCGTAGAGCAATTATCGCCGGTGCATGCGTCGTAGAGCCAATGTATCATCAAGGCCCCGTTTCATCAAACTTTTTATCAATAATAATGAGTTACAATAATCGTTATAAGCTACTGAAATCCTTGCATCTGATTGGCTGAGATCAAATTTGTCATAGAAATGGGGCAGTTGTTATTGATAACAAGTTTTATGAAACAGGGCCCTGATTTTCTGTTGTTATTCACAGTGTCAAAGGTGTCTTTTGTAAACAGAGACTTTATGGAGAAATGTAGGTCACTGAAAAAGCGGGCTAGATGAAAGGTATTCAAGCGCCAGCCTTTGACACTTCTGATATTGACACTCTCTTGTCTGCTTGAATCAATAAATTTAATCAATCTAACGGGCATAAAGACCTAGTGTATTAAACAATAATGACAATTAAACACACCATTACTGGATAGAAGGATGGTATAGAGTGTAATCAGACACATCAGAAACATATAGGGAGTAAGCGATTAAAAACAGGAAAAATGGAAAGCAATAAGAGAGAAAGAGAAAGAGAGAAAGAGAAAGAGAGAGAGAGAGAGAGAAAGAGAGAGAGAGAGAGAGAAAGAGAAAGGAGAATGAGAAAGACAGAAAGACAGAAAGAAAGAGAGATATATCTACAACGAAGAGAGAAAAAGAGAGAGAAGAGTGAAAGAGAGAGAGAAAAAGAGATACATGTACAACGACGAGAGAAAGAGAAAAAGAGATACATGTACAACGAAGAGAGAAAGAGAGAAAAAGAGATACATGTACAACAAAGAGAGAAAGAGAGAGAAAAAGAGATACATGTACAACGAAGAGAGAAAGAGAGATACATGTACAACGGAGAGAGACAGAGAGAGACAGAGAGAGAGAGAGAGAGATATGAAGAGAGAGACAGGGAAGTTCAGTAAAATAACACACAAGTGGTCAGGCTAAGTAAGAGAGCACGTCAGGACATGTACAAATAATAAAGCACCAAATCCAGCTTGCAATTCTCGCTACCCCAAATACGCAATTTCGCCAACAGATGGCGTTTGTCATGCAAACCACGCATGCGCAGTGCTGACAATATCCCGATTGGGCCGACAGGTGTTTGTCTTTTTGCATTGAAAATGTACACAACTATTACAAAAATCCTTGAGTTTGAGTATAAATTAACCGACATGTTTGAAAAGATACCATGATTCATTTGAGACAATTGGTTGCATTTTCAAAATTTGAGTAGTTTATGTCATGCGATCCAAAAATTAAGCATTTTAGCACTCATTTTATTCATAAGCCGTAGTATTTCAATACGGACCGGAAGTGAAGTTGACGAAGATGCGGACCATTTCCATGCATAATATTGCCCTCTACGTCGAAAATTGCATATTTGAGGTAGCGAGAATTAAGAGACAATCACTTTCCATGCAGTAATTAGAAGTTCCAATATTATTTTAACTACAAGACTAATGTCTTTGAGTTTACATGTAGTATTTTCAAGGATATTTTTTTATCTACTTGAATACATGAAGGTCTTTTTACTGCATGTATCTCCTTCTGTATAAAAAATCCCTATGAAATGCCAAAACAAAGCTATTTTTCTCAACATCTATTGGTCACAATCTTGGGCATTTATGCCAATAACGTCTTTGCCTTAACAAAGACAATCAACCTCGATTGCTATCAATAAAAGCACATTACTTTGATATGTACTGCCATGGAAAAAATTATTAGACCAAGAATGGTTACTGATAGTGTTATTTTTTGTGGTAAGAAGGAAATAAAATATCATAAAAGCAAGGTACAAAATTGCTGGAATTTGGTATTCATTCAATGAAATACAAAGACAATTATTTTTTATAATTTTGTATATGCATATTATAGTACCCTTATTACCGAAGCTTGGTCTAATAATTTTTTCCAGGGCTGTATGTTTGTAAATTTGCAGCCTTCACAGCTACTGGGCATTTTGGAATCCACCTGCACAGGGATTGGGAATCCATTAACTCTCGTAGTTGGGTAGCTTGTGACATGAGAGAACACACAATAGGCATCCAATAAAGTTTGTTTAAAATCCAAGATGTCGTAGAGTCTCTTCGAAGAGCACCTTCTACCAAAAGTGACTTTATAAAGACCAAAGTCATATCATTAATTGATTGGAAAAACAGAAAGAAAAGAACCGGCAACCCTGAATTTGACTTCCTGTCTTCCTACCAGAAAACAATTTTCTAATCATATCTAAATAAGATAAGGGAACCTGGGGATCTTTTTGTGCATCAAAATGAATATAAACAATAGAGAAGTTACATCAAGCAAATCAACAAGTGTGAATATCACCTTGAGGAAATGAGGAATGCCCCTAAAAACTGTATGTTTGTAACTTGCACTTCCTTTGCCATGACAATATCACATTAACCCCTTCCATGCCATTTGATTTTTGAGCAATTTTCAAAAATGAATATTCAAGAGTTAACAATTAACTTTCAATGAGTTTTTTTCTTGAGCAAACTGGGCAAAGATATATTCCATAGGAAGAAACATTATATTGATTAGTGTGAGGAGGGATTTTCAAGCCATTCTGAGCCTACACAAAATGTTCAACACTCTAATATTTAGGGGGGGGGGGGGATTTGTTGCCCGTGGCATGGCAGGGGTTAAGCAAATACAGTTCATAAATTTAATAAGATAACCAATATCCTATAGTGGGAAATAATCTCCATAACAATATTGCCTGCATAATAATGTCAGCTCAATACCATTATTTATGTATCTATTATCTTTTACTGAAATCGTAGGCATCGATGAAGTATATTTCGTATCCCTTTGCCATGATACCATATCACATTTATACAGTTCATAAATTGAATGAGATAACCAATATCCTATAGTGGGAAATAATCTCCATTAACAATATTGCCTGCATAATGTCAGCTCAATACCATTATTTATATGTATTACTGTATCTTTTACTGTAAATCGTAGGCATCGATAAAGTATATTTCGTATCCCTTTGCCGTGATACCATATCACATTTATACAGTTCATCAATTTAATGAGATAACCAATTTCCTATAATGGGAAATAATCTCCACGGCAATACAATACCATTATTTATATGTATTATCTTTTACTGTAAATCGTAGGCATCGATAAAGTATATTTCGTATCCCTTTGCCATGATACCATATCACATTTACCCCCGGTATATAGTTCAGAAATTTAATGAGATAACCAATTTCCTATAATGGGAAATAATCTCCATAACAATACTGCCAGCATAAATAATGTCAGCACAATACAACTATTAATCATCTTTTACTGTTAATCGTAGGCATCGATTAAGTATATTTCGTATCTCTTTGCCATGATACCATATGATATTTAAGCAAAAACAGGTCATAAATTTAATGAGATTTTTTAACCAATTTCCTATAATGGGAAATAATCTCCATAACAACATCACAATTATGTACAGTTAAATTTGCATAAGTCGAATCTGTTGGGACCAGACAAAATATTTTGACTTACATGTATGTAAAATTCGAATTAGGAAATGTAAATAGCACATGTCTTGCATAGTTTGGTCAAAAAAATTGACTCGACTTAGGTAACGTTCCACTTATGCGACTTTGAGTTATGCAAGGTTATTTTTATCTTTTACTGTAAATTGTGGGCATCGATTAACTAGATTTTGTTTTGTCGTTCTTTTTATGTATGTACATGTATTTCAATATGGAAATTCAAATGCATCAACTTTTAGCTGCATCCTACAAAGGTAGCAATGAAAGAGGGCACTTGGTTGGATTTTGGGATAGAGGGTTTTAAGTTCTACGACAGGCGCTCCAGCGACGATCACTCTGCTATAAATTCCTAACACTAAACAAATTCCTCACTTTAAAGAAGTACTCCGGCCTGAAAATAAGATTAATCGAATGAATAGAGTAAAATTAAACAAGCAAAACACTGAAAATTTCATCGAAATCCGATAAAAAATTGAATTTTTAAGTTTTGCATTATTTTGGGAAACAGTTCTATGAATGTCATCATGAATATGTAATGAGTGAGCTGATGATGTCACGTCCCCACTTTCCTTTTTTAACTATATTATATGAAATCTTCATTATTTCATTTTTTCATACATGTCTATAAAAAATATCTCCCTTGTTACAAGATAAGTTACAGCAATGATGAACTTACACATTAAATAAGGAGTCAGTCCTTTTATTTATAGGCTTGGAGCAGAAAATTTCAATATTTGCAATTTCATATAATAAAATACAAAAGAAAAAGTGGTGATATGACATCATCAGCTCACTCACTGCATATTCATGATGATGTGCACATAACTGTTTTACCAAAATAATGCAAAACTTAAAATTCCATAACTTCATTATTTTTCATCCGATTTCGATGAAATTTTCATTGATTTGTTTGTTTAATTTTAGTCTATTTATTCAATTCATATTAATTTCAGGCCGGAGTACCCCTTTAACCTTTCACTATACGTAGCCTAAATCCTTACCCTAAACCAACACAAAACCCAATCGAAACCCTAATCCTAACATAACATCACATCTCTGACAAATTAAAGCCCAAAGCATATTTTGCAGGAGTAGGTTTCGGATCACTGTTCCGGGTTGTACGTCACATGCTCCCGCAACAACCTAAAACACAATTGCAACCCTAACCCTGACCCTAAATTGTTGACGAAATAAAGTGCAGAGGAATTCGAGGGAACGACAATAGCTGTAAGACAATCGCCGATGGCGGTGCTATATTACTTTTGTTGTGACGCCTACTTCCCGTACAAGCGTGCGTTACAAGTTTCCCATTAGCTGATGTGTCTTAGTCAAGAACAGACCTAAAACGCTATTGAAAAGTGACTTAAACATTGATTTAAATCATACAAAAGCAACAATGTGCTAGTCAGAGGATAATGGGAATAGGACTGCATCATGTCGTACGTAGCTGCGGCCGTCGAGGCAAGATTGACAAGCTCCACTCTTCAGTTACCATTGCATGTTACGCTTCTCTTTTTATGAACTTACAAAGTTGTGGAACAGTCATATTCTAAAAATCTTCGTTCTCAGAACCGTCCATTAGGACGGATGAAAGGATAAAAAATATTGACAAAACTTGATGAATACTTCGTGTAGCTGAAGTAAGGTGACGATTGTGCAGAGACAGAAATGTACTGTAAGCAAAAAGAAAGAAAGTGGACAACTCAACTGAAAGCTGGACTCCCTGCTCCCACACCGTGCGTCAACCAATCTAAAGCAAGCATGTGATAAATATCTGTTGACGCCCTCTAGTGGCTGAATAGTTTTATTGATTGTCGATCCCTCAAATTTTTGCAGGAGCAAATTTCGGAGCACTGTCTCACCTTAACTATAGTGTCCTTGTCCCAGGGTAGGATGGTTACCAGATCAATGAGCTCACAGCTGACCCCTAGCTTCTCTTGGGCCAGTTGGGCAACCTCCCTCAGGACGTGGATCTGGGTACCCCACCCTACCAGAGTCACATCACTGCCTGCAAAAGAAATGAAAACGACATGGGATTGACATTGTGAAATACTAAAAGATCCATGAAGTGCTTCGGATCAGATCATAATGATAACAAACTAACTCTTAAAATGATACACATCATGCACAATGAAAAGCACGACACCCAGACATGGGTAGATGGGACTACACATACAGTACATGTGGCATCAAGTTTGGTCCAACGTTTAAAACTATTTATTAGTTATAATTGGAATATGAGGCTACAATTCTGAAATTTTTTAACAAGCAGAATAAAAGGTTATCATATTTTTATTTTTTGTGGCGGGGGAGGGGGCACATTTTTGTGATACTTCAGAGTATGTTAAAAAAAAAATCACTATTACTAGAACACAACCTTCTCGTTTAACAAAACTTCTTTATCCTTCCACTACAAAACTATAAATATATTTGTGCCCTTTTGGCGGGCGTACAACAAAATGTACAATAAAAGTGTACTTTTTAAAAGTTTGAATACATAGTTCAGATCCAGTGCAGGTTTTTTGACTGACAGGAGATTACGTAGATCTGCAACGTAACAAAATATCATATTTTGTCAAGTGTCTGAGGCACTTTTCACTTATATGTCAATATTTACACATAAATGCCAAACCTTTTTAATCTACGGACTATATATATCACTTTATTTTCTATTGCCAATGAGAAGGGTTGATGTCTGTTGTGGGCTAAATATACGCTTAAAAATCCATTAACCAAACAGAAGATATTATTATGCGAAAGAGCCAAATGTTTGCATCTAATCCATATTGAATGACAGGCTATTGACTTAGCTGTATCTTTCTCATGTCTGTTCTTGTCATGCAGACTTTTGTCACATTGATTGTTGTCATATCTATATCCATCAATGCAGTGGCGTAGCAAAGGGGGATAGAAGGGAAAGGCATACTCCCCCCCCCCCCCCTCCCCAATGAAATGGCAAGAGAAAGAAAAAATGAGAAAAGGAGAGAAAAGGAAAAGGAGAAGGTGAAAGGGACAAGAAGAGAAGATTATAGGAAACACCCACGCTATGCCATCGCTTGCATGTACATGTACACTCCACAAAGCATCAATCTGACAACAGTACCACATTCACTGAACAAACACAGCTGTAGATGCTATTGTCAGGATTATGTCTATAGTATCTTTGTAATCGAAATGGTTATTGGATCTTTTTTATCAGCAATATTCTTTACTTGTTTTGTTTTATCTTTCAGATAAAGTATAGTCAAGTTCATTTGATGGCATCAAACTTATGACATCAAGTCAGTTACTTTTATAGGTAAGATCTAACATTTTGGCAAGTTCACGAAAGTCGCTACACTGTTCCTCATTAACTATTCACTTTAATAGAATGTTAGAAAAAAAACGTACTGAGAAGTTTAAGAACAACGATCATCATTTCTTAAAGGAAATAAATTGATGACCTTACTATGACCTATCCTTGACGTTCGATGTGTGCACAAGTCATACTTCAAGATCTCACACCGATGGCGAGAAGAGGGGGTGTGTACAGCATGTGACACCACCCCACCCCCTACACACACACACACACCAAGTTTTTGTTACCATATTTTAAAGTTTTATAGCCATCTGTAAGCAAACTGCAAGCAAACTGCAAAAATTGAAATGACATTTTTTATGCTTTAAATTTTTTTAGCTGGCTTACTGGCAAATTTGATCTGACATCCTACCACCTCCAAATAAAAACAGGGTACAATGCCCCCAAGTCTGGTAACCTTATGTTTTAAAGTAAAAAATAAAAAATAAAGAATAAAACAAAAATAAAATAAGACTTACCTTCTTGCAATACTTCTGCTTGTGATAAGGGCACCATGTAATCCTTTACTGGAACTTGCTCAACTATGTCAGAGTGAGAAGGAGGGACAAAATGAAATTAAGGGGAGAAAAATGGAGAGAAGAAAGGGGCAAGAAATGGTAAACAAACATATGAAAGATAGTACAGGATAAATATATGTGACAGGGGGAAGGACAGAGGGAGAGAGAGAGGGGAATAAGAGGGAGGAGATAGAGGGAAGGGAGAGAGAGAGAGGGTGGGGTGAGAGATTGGAGAGGGAGAAAAGGGATAAAGAAAGATAAGGGGAGCCAGTGAGAGAGAGGGAGAGGGATAAAGAGAGATGGGGAGAGAGAGAGAGATAGGGGAATAAGAGGGATGGGAGAGAGAGAGAGAGAGAAAAGGGAGAGTATGAGAGAATGGACAGGAAGAATGGGGATAGAGAAAGATAAAGAAAGGGAAGCAAATGACAGAGGGACAGGGATAGCGAGAGAGAGGGAGAGAGTGGAAAACAAGGAGAGAGAGAGAGAGTGAATCATAAAAGATGCTTAATAAAACATCTATGATTCTAAAAAAAAAAGTGTGTTAGCTCTACAGACATAGCATGACCCTGGTCAAACTGCTTTTGTGAACATCTATTTAGAAAGACCACCTGTCAATAAAGACCATATTGTTTGTGTTTATAGTTGAACAGAGTTTCTAACTGAACCTGTATACAAAGACAATTGCCTATGAAGACGATTGCTCTTGTCTACCTTGTACAGTCTTTATTTTCAGTTTTCATTGTCAAGAGTCTGCTTTCTGGGAAAAACCTTGAACATTTCTTGAAGACTTAAAGGGGAATAAAAGGCAACAAACATTAGCCTATAATCATGTAGATAATTGTCAGCCTATTACAAATATCTTGAAATAACTCCTATTTGATTATTTAAGAAGGAGAACAGTGTCTACAAAAGTTGCAGTTTCCTTGCTTGACATTATCCCATGGGGGCTGCCATTTTCTTTACAAAGTAATGTCAGAGCAGTTCTATTTGTGAGATACCAACTGACCAATACACTAGCTACCATGACACTCATGATCAGCTGTGGAATGCACGACACTGGATTTTCTCATAATAAACCATTTTTGTAGTCGTGTACATTCAAATGAAGATATTTTTATCCTGTCATATAAGTAGAGGTGTTGTGGTCTAGTGAATAAGTCACCGGACTGTAGATCACAAGGTACGGGGTTCAATCCCACCATGGCACTAACGTCCTTTGGCAAGACTCTAATCTACATTTGCCACTCTCCACCCAGGTGTAAATGGGTACCTGATATGCTTGAGCGCTAGTTACTTTGGCGGCTCGGCTATAACCAGGGTAATAACAATGTCTAAGCGCCATGAGTGTCACTGCGTGACAGATATGAGCACTATATAAGTAGCCACTATTATAACCTATTTGTGTCAAGATATTTGGTTCAGCTGTTTCTTTTGTTAAGCAGGATTTGGCATGCACTTGTAAGTTGCTTGGCCTGACAAAGCTTTGGCAATTCTTCAAAGAAGTGACAAAGACCTACAACTGCTCTTAGATATATATCACCTGTGCGAGACAATGGGGGTACCAAGATGGCTGCCATTTTGCATGGGTGGCTTTAGTTGTACAATAGGTATTCAATATGCAACATCCTATCCATTGTGTACAGGTAGATGGACATGTAACGCAATGACATCACAGTTTTGTCAAAATGGCAGCCCCCATGGGATAATATCTAGCAAGAAATCTGCAAACTTTAGAGAGACTGTTCTCCTTACTGAGTAAACAAATCAGGGTATTTTCAAGATATTTTGAACAGGCTGACAATTTTCCACATGATTATCAGCTAATGTATGTTGAGTTTCATTCTCCTTTAACCATTTCACACCAAAACAAATCAAAAGAAGACTTAGGAATTGTTATACATATGTTATTGATCATTTTGTTAATCATTCTCCCTCCTTAATGCAGTTCAGCTGTCTAAATTCCTTCTTAATTTGAAAGCACAGGGTATGCTTCCTATAGGAGGTACAAGTTCCAGTGCTTTCACAGATTGAGCACTCGGCATAAGCCTGGCTAGCTCAGTGAAAATTTGTCATGTTTCTTGTACTGCAGCAACTTACTGTAAACGTTGTTTTCGCGTGATTAAATTTTGGCGCTGAGCGACCCCAAAACATATTCGCGGGTTCTTGAATTCGCGCTGCACAATTACTCACTCGCACTCTAAAATGAATTGGATGCAAACACGTATCACTCGCAAAGCAGCGTCCATTCAAAACAAGCATAAGAAATTGTGCTAATATTTTCGCGTGTTCTAGAAATTTGCGCCCGTCGAAAATAGCGCGAAATCCGTGAAAATTAATGTACCGTGAATATTTCTGCATTTACAGTAACTCTTTTTGTGTGGCTAAATTAATTTCCCCCTGGCACACTGTATTACTCAAGGGGTTATTTCTACCAATGGATTCTCGTTAATTTCTAAATTTCCAAAATGAAGCTACTACATACAGGCAAGCCTGTGATCATGCCAATCGGCGCTCGTGGCAAATGAAAGGATAACGCATAGACTACGGGAAACCGGGTGGCTCCTGTATTAAGCCTATGAGAGTTAAAGAATCCTGTAGTCAACAGGTTAATCATGAAATCCTCACACCGGTGAGGATATCTTTGAGACTGGAATACTTACCAGCTGCACGGTAGAGTACTTTGGGTTCAAAGAAGACACATGGGTTTGGATCTCGTATGCAAGACAGTAACAGACCCTTGGCTTGGATAGGACTACGTGGGACTACAACCTGAATGAGACAAAGAGAGATAAACAGAGAGAGAGAGAGAGAGAAAGAGAGAGCGACGGAGAAAGACGAGAGAGAGAGAGAGAGAGAAGCAGGCGGAAACAATGATTTTTTCCTCAGCTATTGCCACAGCGATTACCATAGAAAATCCATGTATAGTAGTGAGTGAGAAAGCTACAAGTAGCTGGCTCACTGGATATAAAATGTGCATTTGAAGCCAAAGATGGGCTTGAATCCAGCTAGGACTTATGCCAACAGGGCGAGTGCGAATTTCAATTTTTTGCAGCACCCCACAAATTTGTCTTTTCTTTTCTGTTGTGAATAATAATAATAATAATGATGGTTGCTTCTTGTAAAGCGCTCGTGTCCAACCCATCATGATGCTCGTGGCACTCCAACATCTGTTTGTTATACCAACAGAAGTAAATCTTCTGTTTGAAAAAGATGAATCAAGAAATTCTAAATTCAAAACCCTATGGATCAATCCGCCTTTAGTCTCCGAGACAAATAATAAAAAAAATACAACAAAAAAGAAAATGCAGCAAGCGGACGATAATTTTATGATTACCAAACAAGAGAGCTCAAAAGGTGTGAGTAGGATTATGGTTGCGCAGACAATATTCACCTTGATTCCTGGGATATGTGCAAAGAAGGCTTCGGGACTCTGTGAATGATAGAGGGCGCCGTGTCCAACTGCTCCCCATGGAGTTCGGATAGTGAGAGCGCCAACATCAAACATGTTACCTGACCTGTACCGGAACTTTGCTGCCTCGTTCACAATCTGAAAGAGATCACGGAAGCAGGAAAATTCTATAGTTTGACAATTTTATGCACAAACTAAAAGAGGGAATTCCGCTCTGATATCAACAAAATACTTTTCAAAAGATGCCGAATGAGATACACAAATCATTAAAACATAGGAAAAATTTAAACTAGGAAAAATATACAATAACAAAGGAATGGATTTCTAAAGTTGTAATTAATCAAATTGTGTGATGCCTGTATCAAGCCTAGATGAGAATGGGATAATTCAGTGTCAATGGGTTAAACTCACTTGATCAAAAGCTGGGAAGATATAATCAGCAAACTGTATTTCTGCGATAGCAGTGGCTCCAACAGAGGCCATTCCGATGCCAAAGCCTACAATGCCTTGTTCACAGAGCGGGGTGTTGAATACCCTGTCTTTGCCTGTCAAAAGATAGTAACACCAGTGTCAAGGACCATATATAGCATCAGAGATTTGGTTTTGGAAATGTATGGAAATAGAAAGCTATTATACTCACTACACTGAATAATTGTTGTTTGGTTGTGGCCACCCATATATATATAATTTCAATTTTACCTAGACATCACCATCTGTAGTTTACAGATCAAACCAATGTATGTAAGTAACCTTGCATTCTGACTGATGAGTGATGACAGAAATAAATTCTCAAAGAATCACATGAATTTTACACTGAATGTCCAAGAATTTACAAACAGATTACAGATCTGCTAAATGATTTAGGGAAGAGAACTGAGCATATAAAATATTGGAATTAAACTTTCATCCTGACCCAACATACTCAATCATGTGCAAATGAGACGAACTTTTTAATGAATGCAGGGTTTGAATTGTTTGGTCATAATTTTTGTTGATTCAAAAAAGCCATCTAGTGCATTATAAACCATGCAAAGTCATTTACGGTCAGTTTATATTTTGAAATGCAATTACAGTACCAGAAATCAAGATTCGCCGTAAGTCATCTTTGGTGAACCAAATCATATGCTCACACAAATGTAAAAAGAAAAGTTATTTCCTGCTCACCATGCTTATCTGCCAGTCCAACGGTACATCTGAAAACACCACCAAAGGCAACATCTTCACCAAATATTACTGGGAGGCAAAGAACAACATTCAAAATTACAGAAAATAAACATCCCATGGGTTATAAAGAAGTAGTAGTGGCGTTCTCCTATTTTTATATAAAGTGGCTGATAATTTCTTGCCAAAGGATATAATTTTTTTCATTGCTGTCATAACAAGCTAATCGACCCATTCTTATATCGACAAGGGTGTTTTACTGGGAAATCAGCATATGTAATTACTCTGTCGGTTTTTGTCTGTTTGTTTTTTCTTAATACATATTTTACTTTTTATAAACATAAAAAGTGAATACTCCTGAATATTCCTGTAATTCCAAGATTCATGTACATTCACACTGATGTTTTGACTGGATGGTCAACTCTCACTGATACTGTGTAAATAAATATTTAACCTTCTTGGATACAATACTGTCCAAAAGAGAATGCATTATTGCCAAGAAAATAATAAAAACTGAAGACTTCCACTCACCAAAGAAAGATGAAAACGTATCACATACAGTTAACAACAAAATTATTCATACCCCTTGGAAAATTCTAGTTTTTTGCATTTTTCCTAAAAATGAATGGTTAAATGAAGTTACTTGCACATCACTTGAATACATTTAGTTATCATCTGCAAATGAATGCCGTTTCTGGTTTCACCTCATTCGCATAACAATAGGTGAGTTATCCAAACTGGGCGATGTTCAAAAGTATTCATACCCTTGGTGATTTATTGACTTTGTCAATCAGTATGAATCCGATCCTTGTGATTAATGCTTGTAATTCACTTTATTTTAATACACCGTCACAAGGTTTCCGGAGGGGTCTCTGCTGGGATATCAGGCCAGTACCTGTTCTCCAATGGCTCAATCTCCTTGAGGATGTGTTCACACATGCCTTCACCTGACCTTCAGGGAGTTCATTAGATTTTGTGTCCTACAGGTGATGCAGTTATCGACTTCATGATGACAGGACTATGATATTGAAATTTTCGGTCATTTATTCCATGCATTTTAATGAAAATTCTGTATCTACTTATGAAGCAAAGCACCATTCCTGAAGAGCCCTTCCCTTTTGCACTGCCTGTGTGAGGGTTCACCTTTATTCATTGGCCCCATTCTTAATCAGAGTGCTCAGGAAGGCCATGTTGGTGATATTAAAGTCACTGCATGACTCTAACGTCAGGTCACCATGAATAACAGTATGTAACCTTTGAGTACCATACACATCCCACATTGACTGTTACTGTATATCAATCTTCATATGGTATATTCTTTGTATCTTTGGTATGAAAGCTACAATCCTTGATATCAAAATGAATGTAAACCAAATTTATACCATATGCCCTCCATGTTACCAGCTGCAGTGCACAAAATGCTACCACTTTGACAGTGCACTGGAACATAAAGATCAGTATTTTAAGCTTCACTAGAGTACCCACTTGCAGGTGTCCATATAAAAAATGTGTCAATCAGTGTAACTGAATAAACTGATAAAATTGGCACCATCCAACCTTTAGACAACTACCATGGCCTCCCTAAACATTCTTAATAATAATGGAACAAAAGTATCAGGAAATACCTTCCCTTGACAGTGCAACAGTGAATGCCTCTAGGGAAGTCTCTCCAGGAAGAGTGCTTTGTTTCAACTTAGATACAGAATTGTCATTAAAATGTAAGGAATATTAACGAAAATATCAATATCATAGTCCTATCCTCATGACGTCTAAAAAACTACACCACCTGCAAACACAAAATCTGCTTTAAATCCATCGAATCCCCTGAAGACCAGGTGAGGGTATGTGTGGACAACATCCTCAAGGAGATTGGGCCATTGGAGACCAGGTATTGGCCTGATATCTCAGTAGAGACCTTCAGAAGCATTGTGACAGTGTGAAGAAAGTGTTATGAGCATTAATCACAAGGACTGGATTCATACTGATTGACAAAGTCAATAGATCACCAAGGGTATGAATAATTTTGAACATCACCCAGTTTGGATAATTCACCTATTCTATAAATGCAAATGAAGTGAAACCAGAAACAGCATTCATTTGCAGATGATAACTAAATGTATTCAAGTGATGTGCAATTAAATTCAGTTCCATTCATTTTTAGGAAAAATGCAAAAAACTAGAATTTTCCAAGGGGTATGAATAATTTTGTTGTTAACTGTACATGTATCATGAGGTTAAAATACAATGAAAAGATTAAAAAAGTATGAAGAATGTAAGAAAGAATCACCTGCTGTTGAGTCTGAAGTCAAGGCTATATCCATGGCATTGTTAACAGCCTGAAATAAATTCATCTTTGATGTTTCTCCTACAAAAGAACAATGTACACAGAAACTAAGTTAGAAACATTTGAAAAAGAGGAGGGACATATCATAAATTCATAAGAAAGTGAAAGCACCCCTTGCTCACACTCGGTACTGTGTAGAGGAAAAACATGCATTAATCTGAAAATAAACAATGGAAATCCTCAACAACAACAACAAGAAACATCTGCTGTGATGTCATTTCAAAACCAGGAATTTTTCTGGTTTCATCTCATTTATCCCACAAACTTCTTTTAAAAAAATGTTTTGGATACATGTACATGTACTTGATTGTATTCACTCCATTACTGCCTGTGCTGAACTTTTTCCGACATCTGAACATTGGGCAAATTCTGTTGCTCCAAGAGCAGGATGAAAAGATATCAGAAGTCAAGTATCATGCACACAACATCATTTTCTGCTTTAAAAATAGATCTGATATCCAATAAAAATGTTGCTCTGCAAATCTCAAATTGTCATCAGAAAAGAAATGTAGACTCTAATAAAGTTACTGTAACGTCAGCAGTCTACGAAATTGGGCATTCTGTGAAAGTCGCCACTCATTCATTCTGCACAGCTTAGTAGCATGCAATGGCGATTGTTCAGTAGTTTTATGTTCGATTTGCTTTTGAATAATTGAAACCATCCATGTGACAAGTGTGAATGTATCTGTGCTTCATGTTTTTGTTATTATTTTATGTTCATTTTTACTTCTGTCAAGGAGTTTGCAGGCCCATTATCAAAGAAAATCCTTCCACTTGATTTAAGTTGTTTTGATTTGTTTAGTTTAGTCTTGTTTTGTTTTTGTTTGTTTGTTTGTTTTTTTTTGGGGGGGGGGGGGGGGTGGGAGGGGATATTTTCTGGATCTTGACAGCGAATGTGACCTGTGAAATTCTTGGTCTGGAAGGAGACCTAGATGGACATGTAGTCCACTTCAATTTGTGGAGGGATCAAGGCTAGGGCTGCACGATATCATGATAATATTGAAATATCGCGATATTGAAATGCTAATGAATATTCGATATTGAATTTTGCCAATATACGATATATCGCCTTCAAGCGATATTTTAAAAAGAATTGTTAATATAGGTACACTAGCGAGTTTAGAAACGATTACCGGTAAGCAAATAAAATGTCATAAACAAACATGAAGGAGATCGTGAAGGATCTGTGAAGTATGTTGACAAAGAGAAAGATGCAAGCAAGTCACGATGGTGACCACTAGCAGGCCTAGGGCACGAATACAGGTTGTGCTTCGTGCAGACAAAGCTACAACATGCTGAACGAGATTGGATCCAACTAGGATTTAACCCTTTCGAGACAATTGAACACGTTTTGTGGTTTGGCTCAATAACTTTTGATTCAGAGCTCTAAAAAATATACCAGATGCATGCGTAGAAAGAGTAAATATTTCTGCACACACTATGTCCAATTTTGTTGCATGACTATATTGCGTTTAATGGAAGTAATATTTAAAATGAGAATAAGCTTTAAAATCCTTAAATTGGCAACATATTGAAAGGTTAAAAATCATTGTTTTTTGTAAAATTTGGCAACTTTTTCAACTTTTTGATATATTTTTTAAACATGTATGTTGTTTTCAAAGATATTACACTTTATTAGAACAATATAGCATTAAAAGAAAAATATTATTGTTGCCAATTTGGAGAACAAAATGTGATCAATTTAGCCCTTAAATAAATCCCGTCATGAAAGGGTTAAAACAACAAAAATACCACGCAAGCAACACCAACAATGCAAAATTACTGTAAAGCAATCCTTGCTTTGGAAAATTATACCATAGGTACCAAAAACAACTCACAGAAATAATGATTTTTGGGGAGTTTCGAAATAAAAACGTACTCCGGAACAGACAGCCACTATGAGACATTCTTTTTTTGACCAGAGAGGGCAAACTCATGAATATTCAACAAGCAGCACTGATTATCTACAATGTAGGTGACAAAGGTATTTATTAATCATGAGTCTGTACCACGAAGTTTGAATTTCCTTTGCATCCCACATTTTCAGAGCGATGGAAAAAATTATTGTTGTTGTTCAAAATGATGTAATTTTATTATTGAGTTATGTTGAATTTTAGGTGACTGGAAATGTACATTTTTGGTGGTGACGATATATCGCCAAATCTGCGATATTGAAGCTGATGCTTATCGAATAATAAATCAAGGTGCTGGAACTTGAAAAAAATCCTCTTGTCTATTGTCTTGTCTATTAGAAAGCAATTAAATAGCAAAAACACATGACGATTTTACAAACAAAACACAATCTCAATACCACTGATGTTGCCTTGGCAAATCTGAAAATGTAAGTCTCCCTTTTTTTTAATTGGCAAAGTCAGTATGGTTAGAGTGCCAAAGTCATAAAATTGAAGAAAGAAAAGGTCAAATTTCGGTCATTTTATTCACAAGCCTCGAAACTCGTCTTTCATGTCAAAAGTCCTAAACTACATCATGTAAAAATGAATGAGTGAGCACCATTTGTTTTTTACGATGTCAAAATGACACGGCTGCCGTTTCTTGTGAAAATGGCATTTTTGTCATGTCTGAAATTTTGGTAATATTTCTGTAATGCCTTATTTTATATCATCCCTGGTATTGTAAAGAATAAGTGTGCAAAAAATCTCATTAAAATTAATTTTCATATTATCATCCCTGATTGATCTGATATTGATTTAAGTCTATGTGTGCAAAAAAAATCTCATTATAATATCATGAATATTAATAGGCCTCTAAATTTGACGAGTTATTTTTAGTCATATCAGGGATGATATAAAATCAGGGGCCTTCTCGTGAAATGATGCACCACGCGGTACCCCGGTGTAGCGTTGTACCCCGGGGTACCACGTTGTGTAGCGCCATCTCACGTCCACTCGAGTACAACCCCCTGAATTATGAATGCAGTGCGTGTACGTAGTCACAATGCATGTTAACAGTGCAGTGTTATTATGCATGGTGTGCATGCACTGTATACCGCGCGCTAGCTGCTATCTAGCAGCCCTCACAATTACAAGCGCAGTGGCGTTAGCTCCCGCGGCTTTAGAACTTGATTTTATTTCACTTCTTCCTAAAAAACATCACTTCATCGTTACTGTATTTTAGCTGTCAATCTTTCAAACTTAGACAATGGTGGAAGGTAATGGTGGATACGGAAATTTACTGTATACAGGGAAAGGACGTAAAAGACGGAAGATTCCAAGGACCGAGAAAGTTGAATGAGCACGATAATATGGTGCAATACAGAAGTTGGGGGACGAGCAGGCCGCTGATCTGTGTACATGGTAGCGGTTTTTAGGAAGGCAAGTAACGGGGGAGACAAGGAGCAGGCTGATGGTGTTATTATGACACTGCTGGCCCAATCCCTCTCTCAAATTGAAGAAATAAAAATCAATAATAGAATAATTACAACAATGAATTTGAGAAAAATACATGACTTATTGTCTTATAGGATGTTTTACAAGAACATGGGACACAATTGAATGTTGAAAAAATCACACCAAAATAATTTCCCACTTTTTGGCAACCCAGGGTACAGCCCTAAAAAAAAATTAAATAAATCAAAAAAATGGCCGATTTTTATTTGGTACCCCAGGGTACCATTTATGTCATCAAATAAGCCACCGGTCATCGAGTGTGTATGTATGGTGGTGTGACCATATTTCGCGCATGACCTAAGTTC
The DNA here is from genome assembly GCA_025617745.1 of Heliocidaris erythrogramma. Classification (NCBI taxonomy): domain Eukaryota; kingdom Metazoa; phylum Echinodermata; class Echinoidea; order Camarodonta; family Echinometridae; genus Heliocidaris; species Heliocidaris erythrogramma. The sequence goes on from CM046858.1 coordinate 16,369,060, forward strand.
GCGCACAGGGCAATATCTAAAAAACTACAAAAGATTTCGAAAATCTGATAGCGCTATTAGATAGAGGAAGCTAAAATTACATATGGACTATATTTTCTTTTAAGTTGGGTGAGAAATTATGAAGATATTGACAAAATATCGGCAATTTTGCTACTTTTTGCGTCAGTTTCCGAAAAATATGAAGTTACCGACAACGGTCCAAAAATCCTCATTTTGATAGAAGATGTCATCAAAGTTGTAGGTAAAACGTGATACCAAATGATTGTATGATATTTTGTCTTACAAATGATGCAATTATCCACATCAGCAAGCAATGGTCATATTGACCATTAGGCTGGGTTCACATAGAAGTATACTATTCGGGTATACGGTGCACGTTTTCGAGGGCACGCGAATAGCTTGAATCGAACAATAGGATTTCCTAATACCGGGTCACATGAGAGGGCACTATACGAAAATGCCGTATAGCTGCGTATAGTATAGTATAGTGGGAATCGTGCTTGTTCGATTTTCGTGCAGCGTATTACCATCCTGTTCGGATGTGGCAACTGGTGTTCTGAATTTCCCTATAAACAATTTATTGTGTGCTTTGGTTAAATAAGGTAAGTTACAAATAAAAGGATTTCTTGGTACTCATTTTATTGGAATTTCATAGCACATGCCGTCATATTTAAGTTATCCAACACTTTAGGGTTACTATGTCAAATGCCCCCCTTTTTTTTTAACTGAAAGAAAAATATCTCATGCACATTCTGTGTGATTTATGTGGGCTCTGCATTTTTCTTTCTTTCTTGTTTGACCTTGAAAGGATTGAAGACACAAGGTCAAAATGGCTCAACTAACCCGCAGCGCGGGTTAATTGAGCCATGTTGTTGTGTATAGTCGAGCAACATTTAACTAATTACTTAATTATTCTTATAATAAGTTAAATAATGTGGAAATAATGTGAAAAGCTGGGATGGGGGAGTAGAATCAAGCTACCCCCCCCCCCCCCCACCATAAAAAATGACGTCATCAAAGCGAAAATAGGAATAATTGATAAAATCAATTAGGCTGATTCATGTTTGAAATGTTAAAATATATATTTGGAAACATAACTACAGTATTTCCAATCACATCCCCCCAACCCCCCCCCTAAAAAAAAAAAAAAAAAAAAAAGTTTTTAGTGTGTAAAATCATATGGCTCAAATATTAAAGTAGGACACGCGTGCTACCTTATGTGACTCGCCATGCCCGTATAGCGTATAGCGTATAGCGTATAGCGAATAGCGAATATCGTATACCGTATACCGTATACTTCTATGTGAACCCAGCCTTAGGATCATATACATGTGTGTATACTGGGTATTGGGGATACAGATGCAATTTTGTTTCAAGTGGAGGTTTTTGTGGGCAAACTGATACTTAGGTATCACTGTTTAGATATTACGTTATAAGTTTGTTAAGATACAAAATGTAGAAAGTTATAAAAACTTACATTTACAGCCTTGTTTTTCCTACTTGTTACACACTCCTCCATACGTATGACGACTGCTCTCAATATGTTGCACACTAGTGAGGCCGCTCTACATGGTTACGCACCATAGTACGTACGCAGAATGTTACGCACACAAGCTATACGGACAAGATCGAAAAACAACGACGGGTGGCCGTTCTCTCCCAAAGACTTTTTCAATTATTGCTCCTCGCCGTTTAGTTTAGTTTAGTTTAGTTTTTATTTTTTTTCATTTCCAACGAAAAAGAAATATACAATTCACATACATCATTAAATCAACAAAGTAGGATACACGCAATACAACACATAAATATAACAGTATTGTAGATTAGATAAGATGTACCAAACTATTGCAGTATGAAAAATAATTTTATGAATGTTTGGTTGGAAATGGAGAGGTCCACTGTGAAGCTAAGCTTGTAAATTGTGGACCCCTCAGGTGAAAGTATTCAATAATAGTAATTTACATAACAAAAAAAAAACGAGAATAATGGCCAACAGAGAGGGGAAAGCATAAACATATCATACAAAATGTGTGAAAGTAACAAGGGAAAAGTAAAAGGAAAGACAGAAAGAGGAGAGAAATTGATTGCATTGATGCGATCAAAACAAAGGTAGCGCGCAACATCGATTCGTGTGAAAAGGGAAATAGTTATGAGGATGTTCCTGGTTGACGAGTGGTGACGAGTTCTTTGTATAATAATAATAATAAATAATAATAATCATTTAATAATAATAATAATGATGCATATATACATAGACACACATACACATTTAAATGCTGCATATATAGAGGTAATCTAAATGCTACTAACAACTGACAAAGCGAGTTAGGTTTTGTAAGGAGCCAATAAAAATTTCTTTAGATTTCTCTTAAAGATTGAGAGTGAAGAGGATTTTTCCAAATCATGGTGCAAAGTATTCCAAAGTTTAGGACCTTCAAAAATAAATGTTTTTTGTGCAGAAAATGTTCTCAAAAATGGTAAATGAAATTCATCCGACTGTCTGGTGGGATATTTGTGAATTGTACGATTTTTTAGAAACATATCGTGAAACGCAGATGGTAGAGTACCACAATTGTATTTATACATAAATTCACCAAGATGAAATAAGTACAGATCTTTAATTTTTAGGATGTTATGTTCAAGGAAAAGAGAATCCGTATGGGCACGTATAGGAGCATTACAAATTATACGAATGACTTTCTTTTGTAGTAGTAAAACTCTTTCCAGCAGTGTTTGATGACTGTTTCCCCAAACCAAAAGACCATAGTTTAAATATGGTAAAATAAGAGATGAGTAAAGCATAAGTAAAGATGCTTGAGGAAGGTGTGCTTTAAGTCTGTTAATGATACCGATATTGCGAGAGATAATTTTACAAATATTTTCGATGTGGATTTTCCAGGAAAGTTTACTGTCAATCAAAACACCTAAAAATTTGGTTTGAGAGACTTGCTCAAGAGGGATATTGTCAAAAACAATATCAGTAGGTAATGATGCTAAGGAGTTACTAAACAATATATAATTCGTCTTCAGTAGATTCAATGATAATTTATTAGCCCTTATCCATTCTAATATGTTACGCAGCTCTCTATTGATTACATCGACAAGAACATTTGGATCACTGTGAGAAAAAAATAAATTGGTGTCATCTGCAAATAAGATGAATGACAAGGAATCGGATGATTTATGAAAATCATTTATATAAAGTATAAACAATAATGGGCCTAACAGGCTTCCTTGAGGGACGCCACAAGAAATATCTTTAAAATCTGATGCTTGCTCGTTTAAGGAAACAAATTGTTTTCTGTTAGAAAGGTAGCTCCTGAACCACTCCAAGGCCTTTCCACGGACACCAATATGAGCAAGTTTATAAAGTAAAATATCATGATTTATCGTATCAAAGGCCTTGGAGAAGTCCAGGAATATACCTACTGTGTGAGAAGACGAGTCAATTGAATGGGCAACTTTCTCAACAAAAGACATCAAAGCATGAACAGTACTATGTTTCTCCCTAAAACCAAACTGGAAATTAGAGAGGATATCATTTTTTTTAAGGAAAGAACTCATTCGAGTAAACACTATCTTTTCCAAAATTTTGGAAAAAGAAGATAGTAACGAGATTGGCCGATAATTACCTACTTCAAGTTTGTCACCTTTTTTGAATAAGGGAATAATTTTTGCTAGTTTCATGGAATTGGGAAATTTACCATGCGTCAATGATAAATTAAAAATATGGACCAAAGGATCTACAATAACAGGAATAATGGCTTTCAACATTACGTTATTAATTCCATCAAAACCGGAACTTTTTTTATTCTGTAAGTTGGATACAATATTAATGACTTCTTGCCTATTCGTAGGAAAAAGAAAAATAGAATTTGGATTAGCAGGGCCTAAAAAATCACTATAATTTTTGTTTGATGGGGGAATATTTTTAGAAAGATTGCTGCCGATTGACGAAAAGTAAGTATTAAAGATATTCGCTATATCTTTGGAATCTTCGATAATTTCATGGTTATACATGATTTTGTTTATTTCAGATCTTTTATCTGTCAAATTCATCGCTTGTTTAATAATTTTCCAGGTATTTTGCATATCGTGTTTGAACATTTCCAAACGATTTACGAAGTATTTTCTTTTTTCAAGGCGAATGATTTGAGTCAATGTGTTTCTGTAGGATGTATACTTTTCCTTTGATTTTTCAGTACCTTTTATTTTATATTTATAAAAGAGATTATTCTTCCGATTAATTAAGCGTAGTATGGATTTAGAAATCCATGGGAGCTTAGGTGTTTTCTTATAGTTGGTTTTGATTTTTTGTTTCGGCATATTAATATCCAATTGATCGGTCAATATTAAGGAAAAAGTTTCATATGAACTGTTAATGTCTTCATTAGTATATATACACGACCAATCAAAGTTTTCAAGATTAATGGCAAGACGTGCTAGGCTTTCGGCATTAACTTTACGTCTATATATCGAAGAATTATTTCTGTTAATAGATTGACCTAGTGGATAAAACATTGCAATAGGATAATGATCAGTTATGTCAGATAAAATAATATAAGAATCAGGATGTGGAATAACGTTCGAAAAAATATTATCAATTAAAGTAGCAGATGCATTAGCAACACGCGTTGGCTTAGAAACGAGCGGCAAGCAAGAAGCAGATAAAAGTAATTCAAGAAAGTCTTGAGAAATATTGTTATGTTCATGGTTCAATAAATCTATATTAAAATCTCCCATCAAGAAGAAGTCTTTATTGTCAAAATTGACGTCTCTTAACAAATTGGAAAAATATTGTAAGAATTCTTGAGCATTTGAGTTGGGAGATCTATAAATAACTCCGGCAATGATATTCTTATTACCAGGAATCACAATTTCAATAAAAAGGGATTCAACAATTGTATTAGAAACTGAGATTTCATCCAAGATAGTGTATTTAAATGATTTGAGGATGTAGAGAGCAACTCCCCCACCAACTCGATTTTGTCTATTTTTGTTGATGAAGTCATAATCTTTTATAAGGAATGGGTGGTTTGAATCGTAATTAAGCCAAGTTTCTGTGAGGCCAATCAGCGTAAAGGGGCTTGGCATAGGTTTATCTACGAGTGAAAGAAGGTCATCAAAATGCTTGTTCAAACTTCTGATATTTAAATGAAGGATGGAAAATGTATCATTCTGTAAATCTTTTGAAACCTTTGAAAATTGATTGATGGTTATATAGTTAGTAGTTCCACGTATGACAGGGTCATCTAAATCAAAATCGAACTCCAGATTTGCAGCTGAAGCGTTAATGTTATCTATGATAAGATTATCATAAGAATTAGCAGAAGTATCAGACACATCATCAGACTGAATAGGTCTATGTAAATCAAAGAAATCGTCATCACTAAGCCTATGAAATGGCAGCGATTGCCTATCGTCAGAGTTAAACATCATCGTGAGATAAAAAAATACTCCCTCATCATTGACATTTGGCGATAAGGAGAAATACTGTATAAAAGAGGTAATGGCGCTTTATTCGAGAAGAGTAAGAAAAAAAGTGTCGATCACATGCAGTAAGAAGAAAAATAAATCGATGGAAATCAAATAGGAGTGGAGGGAAAATGATGACCAACAACAAAAACGAGTAGAGAAAACAAACATATGATGGGGATGAAAATGAAGAGAAAACATAGTGAATCTCTGTTGGCATAACATACTTAAGGCAATCTAAACGCTGGAACGTCATGTGGCAGAAAACAATCAGCAGTGGAGCTAAGAATAACGTACACATTTGAGGAATTTAGATAAAGAGAAAAAAGAACGAAATTGCTAAATCATTGACCATACATAAATACTAAATTTAGTATAATGAGGAATGTATTAACCTACCAACATTGCAATACCGGTAATTGATTATAGAAACAACAAAGATAATACAGTGTGTATTAACATTACAGTGGCATTTCACTTCTACAAGAAAAGGAAAATCGAATGAGCATATGTAATATATGTAATGTATGTAACACAGGTTTATCAACGGTATAAATAAAACATCAAGAGGTAAATAACCAACTCAGTTGAGGAAGATTCAGTGGACCTCCTTCGCGATGCATACAAATGAATACCACTTTGCTCAGTGACAAACCAGTACAGTCACCTAAGGATAACCCCAAAGCTTTTCAAATCCCATAATGGGAATGCAAATCGCAGGCATCCGCTGTCGCCGGATTTGCCTAACCTAGCAACACACAGTGCATACCATGTGCATCTCGACCATGCAATACAATGAGTTGGAAGAAAAGGCGGATTTAAAAAATATAAAGGTGTATTGATGGAAAAAAGAAGAACAATTTGTATAAGCACGAAAAAGGTCCACTTCACTTCAAATTCATTTCAACAGGAAATGTGTGTGTGTACATCGTGGGAAATGTGTATGTACATCGTAATCAAATGCCATATACGAGGCTACCATTCCATTTCGTGAAAAGTACCATTATTAGCATGTTTCTTGATGCAACGATATAAATGAGAAGACATGACTCAGTCAAAGCAAATGAAGTTAAGCAAACATTGCGTCATAATAATAATTCAGGATGGGAGAAACTAGTTAGCAAATATTTGTATTTGATGTTCATTTCAGCAAAATTTAATCAAGGAATTGATTCTTTTTGAAATGGGATACCAATTTGAAGAAAATAGATGTTTATTTGATTTGAGTTATCATATCTTCATCACATACATAAAATCGTGTCATTTTATGATGGAAAAAAAAGAATTTAGCTGACACCAACATCAGTGCCTTACATATTGGCAATGTTAAATTCAGGTGTGAAACAAAATACATGTGTCATTAAGTAATCATTCAAGTTGAAGAAATTCAAACGTGTATGGAAACCAACAGTAATGGCATTCACTTCAACGGATAACACAATTGAATATGCATTTATAAAGAGCACAGGTCTATCCGTCCAATAGAATTTAAAAAATATATGGGATTGTGAAAACCTTCGAAAATGGGAAATTAATGAATATTCAATGAACCATTGTCACAATGTATTCAACAACATGGAAGTTTGCCTAAATATAACCATCACACCCACCCCAAAGCCTTTAAAATTCCATATAGTCAGAATGCAGCTGTGGGCACCAGGCGCTGCCATGTCAGGCAAACATCACTGCCCGCCAAACGTTACGATCACGTTAGCAACACCTAGTAACCTAGCAACACACAGTATATATGCACTACGCAACTTGACCATGTAATACAGTAAGTTGGAACAAAAGGCGGATGCAAACGATCTGCAGAGTATGACAAAGTAATTGGTAAACAGAATTTCTTTAAAATTTTGGCGCAAAAAAAGTCACTAACCCTGAATACAAGACTGGGTAAAACAAAAACATATATGGATAAACACTGGTCTAAATCAAGGGGGAAATGCCTAAGGAAAAAGGGTTAGGAAGACAAAATATACAGTCATGGCAGTATATGTCACTACTAGGGAAAGCTTGAAAAAAAATTTGAAAAAACCCACAAGGAATCAAATGATCAATACTGTTATACACCAAAGCACAATTATCATATTAGGTCATAGACATCTGTCGTGTCTGCATACAATTATTGAGATCCAAGACTGTGTGGATACTCAGTTTGTCAAAAAGTGCAGAATAGGGGGAGAAAGATTTAAAATCCCAAATCTCGGGGTTATTCTTTCAATAGCCAAAAATACAGAGTTGATATTAAAGTTACAATGTAGTTAGTTGTCCTGTATTTAAAGAAAAATATATTTAAAAAATAAAGAAAATTTGAAGTATGCATGATCTTGCAGTATATATAGGAAGACCAAATTTTGCCATGTTAGCCAAGATAAATGGATAACTCTTATTAGAGAATAAGATTTCTTAAAGTGAAAAATAATGTATGCCTATATTACGGCCACTAGCAAAATGTAGAAAATCGAAATTATGTGGATGCAGTAGGCCAGTATACAACTGGCTATCATGTCCTATCTACTGAATGTTGTTATTGAAATTACATAATCTTTTTATCTTATGCATGACCCTTGTTTCACCACTTGTAGGGAAATCTAGGGAAGGAATGAGTGCTAGCATAAGCACTTTGCTTAATATCCTTGCACCAGAAGGAATACAGAATGTAGAGAATGCACGATGAGAAGCCTTATCGCTAGACTAAACTCATTAACAACCCCCAAGCTGTCTTAACAACAGGTAAACAACGAGGTGGAGATCGATGATCCGATCGCGCCGGTACCACTACGAGCGCTGAGGGCTCCCTTCAGCATAATCGTGAAAAATACTAAATGGATGCTCTGACGGGACTCGATAGGTGTTATCGAAAAAAAGGACCCAAAATTTCAGGAAACCCTCTTCGAAGGTCACAAAACAAACTGGTAAGTTTTAATCATCTATTATTCACCATAATTATTTATATTTAAGTAAACTCCAAGATATGGGTTTCACTTAAATATAGCCAAAAATACACAGTGATACATATTAGTACCCTACTCACTATTGCCTGCGTTACTACACAGTCGGCAATGCCAATGGCGTGTACCTACATGTATGAGTGCAATTATCTTCCCTTTGCTGGACCGCTACGTTGGATAACTTCGATGTTAATTTACGTGCGCGAACTTAGGTCTCGTGGTTTTTATGCCCTTTTTTTTTGTCAGTGTGTTGCGATCCGACACTGGGTTTTGAGATCGCGATATTTCAGAAATTCTTCGTCGATTAATGTTCTTGTTGAATCAAGTTTTAGTCCAGAATTTTGCTTTCCGTTTACTATAAAACTTTGTAAATAAATTATTGTAGAATATGAGAAATCAAGTATCGAATATCACATTTCTAATAAAAATTTGAATGTGCGCGAAATATGGTCACCCCATCATACACACACTGCTGTGTAATTGTAAAGTCAATGGGGAATGTGAACCCTCATAGCCCATAGCCATAGGCAATTACACGCAATAAACTGCATGTACAAAGTGAATGCGGGGTGGCTTTTAATTCACGAGAATGCCAAATCAGGCATTACAGGGCCATTACAGGGCCATTACAGGAATATTAACGAAATTTCTTGTGCAATTTTAAGTCAAATCATAGGTGCGCAGACATAGGTCTCACCATCATACAACGCCCCCCCCCCCCCCCCCCAAGTGCTTAGTACCCCCCGGCGTCGTCCAGGATTTCCCATTACGGTCCCACGTATTGTAAATGGTGTCAAGTTTTTTTAACTAATTGCACCCGTTTCATCTCACACAGTGACACACATTGCGTCTTTACCATCCGATGGAGAAGCTGCATCTGGAACAAAAGTAAATGCAGATCCAAACCGCTTTGGTCCATTGGTGATTAGAGCTGATTTAGAAGCAGATAATTCCTGGATTGACATGGAAGTTAGCCTTCCAACAACTCGTCCGAGTAGCGCCATGTTTACGGACCCTAGTTCTGAGCCCTAGACTAGCCAAATCGTCCACATTAACTAGCTCGCGCACCTCGAACTCGCCCACCTCGAACTCGCCCGTATTTTGTAGCAACTCGTCGACCTTACCTGGAAAGGTTAAAGTTTTAGTATCACACTGGCAGAAAATATATCCACCCGAGAATGGGATGAAATAAGGAAAATCAGATACAGATAAGGAGGGTATATAGGAGAGGTAGAATATTGAGAGAATGATGAAGAGTAGTGACGGATTGGGGGGGGGGGGGGGGGGGTCATTTCCGACCCGTGCCCCCCCCCCCCTCTTGCAAGAAAAGTGCACATGTGCCCCGCCCCCACCCCCACTTTTTAAATTTGTTTTGCTTGCATGTCAGAAAAGTTTCTGAGATTTGTGCCCTCCCCCCCCCCCCCCCCTTATTTAAAAACAAAATCCTGGATCTGCCCTGGTGAAGAGAAAGGAAACAATGATAGAGAGTATTAAGGGAGAGAATAGTGGAGAGTATAAAGCAAAGAGGGTGGAGCAAATCATGGAGAAATTGATGGATAGGATGATTGAGAGAACAGTGAAGTATATACAGGAGAGATTAACAGAATACTGGTGAAAATGAAGGAAATAATGTAATGAACGAGAATATGACATGGGGAAAACAATGGAGAGAATATTTAGAAATAATCATGATGCAGAGAATGATGGATATAATGATGATGAAGAAGAGTATTCATGATGGGGTGAATGATGAAGAAGAGAATCCTGTCAGGAATATATATAAGGGAAGTGAAATAGTCAAATGAGGTTGAAGAAGAATATAACAAAGTCATAATGAATAATTAAAGAAATATATATAATTTATACAAATCACACAACACATGTGACATGATTTTTTGCAAAAGTATTTATTCATATTTGGTGATATCCTCTAAGGAGTAAAACATCTGCATACTAAACATTGGAATAAAATATACACACATGTACAAGACACTAAAGACAACTGAACGGATATAATTGCATTTTTTGCATAAGCATGAGTCTATATGTATCAAGGAGACAGATAGACATTATTTTACTTTAGGAATCACTCGATATGCAACACCTCTGACAAAAATATTTTTGAAAAATATGGAGAAAAATATGCATTTTTGTGTTTCGCTGAAGAAGCTGCCTCTTTCAGACACCCTGTTTTTTCTTTTTTTGGTTCAGCCCTCTTGATATTTATTTTATTACAAAAGCTACTTAACTTATCAAAGTGATCCTTTATCAAAAGAATGACATATGCAAGGTAAAGAAACCAAAGTGAATTGATACTTTTGATAAATATTCAATACAAAAATCAAAGAAACTGAGAATCTGAAATACAGAAAAAAGTAATGAATTGATGATAGTTGTACAACCAATATTTCTATCATCATGAAAAATACCAATTACAAAAATATTCACAATTGTTGAATAGAGGATCAACAACGAACACAAAATTACAACAAAGCCACATGATCAGATAATGTTCAATGCAAATTTTATGCTGTACAAATATACCTTTACGCTTTGGTAATCTAAATTATTTTGTCTTTTAAAAGCTGTTATTCACATAATATCTGAAAGACATTTAAAGACAATTAGAATTTCAACAACAGAGACAGAGAGAGATAAAAATATATGATTTATATATATATACACAATTACTCACAATCTGTGCAGCATTTTCATCACAACAAAAAAGATTTCACACTAACTCCAAACTATATGAAATACGGAGTTTAAATTACATCTGAAACTAAAATATTATCTCAAGTATGGAATACAGAGAAAAAAACATATATCCCCTTCCCCTATAAGGACCAGTATTGACGGTAAATTGTAATACATCAACATGATTGCAGCTGATTATGAAGGATGACTGATCACTACAAAATATTTGGACATCACTCTAAAATTACATACAGGACATGATTGCAATCAAAATTATGGTTAGTAATAATCAGCTCTGTCGTGCAGTCTAAAATCAACTTTTAACTAAGCATTCTCCTGCATAGATTTTTCCACCGATTTGCCCAAATTGAGAAGCACAAAGTAATTATCCTTGCTAGCATGTATAGGTTACTTTTGAATGAACATTTCAAGAGCTTGCTCTTGAAATGTTCCCCACGATCAATCAGTGATGTGTTCACACTTCTTGCATAGCACGTGCATATCTGTACAAAGTTTGGAAGAAATAGGTATTTGACGTGGTTGAATAGAATCGTTTCCTGGAAGCCGCTGTCAAAATGTACAAGTTTGTAGCATTTTGTACTTACTGGTTACAGTTAAACCAACTCTGACACGTTTGAAATGTACAGTGAAACCTTGATTCAAAGAACACTGTTTTAACAAACTCTCGTTATAACAAGGTACATGTAATTTTGCTGGTTGCACTCCTTTGTATTTTATTGCTCTTTAGCCCCGATATAAGAAGGTTTCAATATATAACAAGGAGATTTCTTAGGTCCTAACAAGTTTTTTTATAATGAGGTCACACTCTACATACATGTACGGGTCCACTCGCTATTCATAAGGACCGCTATTCATTTAATACGCGTTATAGTGATAATAATATGTCCATTTATATAGCGCAGTTACTATACAAATATGCTATACTGCACTTAATACAAAGTATTATATTATTATAGCTTTAGCCAAGCCACCATGTAGGCGCTAAAAGGCATTCAAGGAATTTCTTCCTATCGGGTACCCATTTACATGTATACCTGGGTGAAGAGTAGCAAATGTAGATTAATGTCTTGCCAAAGGACTTAGTGCCGCGACGGGATTCGAACCACGAACCATGTGATTCACAGTCCGGTGACATATCCACTAGACCACGACACCTTATGGATAGTTATGAATAGTGGTCCTTATGAACAGAGGTCCTTATGAATAGCGAGGAAATTTGTCTATGGTTTGCTCGCAATTCAAAAAAGACTGCTATTCATACAAAACCGCTATTCATTTAGTCATGCATTATGGATAGCGTCCTTATATATGAATAGCGGTCCTTATGACTAGCGAGGTTACCCATACATGTACACTTCTAATCATACACACTTACAACGAAGAATATCTAACACATTCCAATGGGGAATAACAATAACCCATTGACCTGCACAATAAAAAGTGAATCCTCTCTTTTCCCTTTTGTTACTCCATGAACCTACCTAATACACTGGTACATGTACTGTAGGTAGAAATAGAAATAGAAATAGAAATAGAAATAGAAGTTGACATCTAAGTCTCAATGGGTACCTCGCATTATTAGAAAAACATTTTGTAAAACTAAATAAAACTTAACAAAAGCGAACAAAAACAAAACAACAGCAACAAAAACGATGTATTAGTAGTAAATGCACTGATAACAAGTACTGTTACTAGTAAGTATCCATTTCTACTTTCCACATATGAAAAGAACTTAAGTACATACATGTATTCATCTTTAAACCCTTTGATTGTAATAGATTTGTTCCTCCATATCCAAGAACTACCGTTTTTTATAAAAGTAGAAAAATTTGTGTTTTATAATGGAAGACGTGATTGAAGTTATTACATTAAATGATGCAATTACTCAAGGCGCAAAGCATTGCAAAGACTGGATTTGTATTTCTTCAAAAAAGGCCTCTACACATCGCTCATCAAAGCAGCAAATTTTGTTCAAATCATTATTAGTATTAATTTATACTTGAAAATATGTGATAAACTTGGTCATATCTTGTTATTTCCATGAATATTTCCACAGTTCTAACTACTTTTGACATAGTTCTACTAAATTTTTAAGTTTTTACTCCACCGTTACTTGGTCATCAGCAAGCAGCACTGCATGATAATTTCAGCTTAAACCCTGTTTGGAAGCGTTAAACATAAAAAAACTACCTTACAATAAACCATATGTGACAGACTCTTGTATCGCTCTCTTAAAAGCATTTTATCATAGCACATGTTTCATATCAGCATAAAGCTTCCCAATATTCTGGACCTTTCACATATGGTGATAATAATTTTACTATTCAAGAAAATATAATGGACTTTTGCAGGATAACCTCTTGTATTGAATATAGTAAGACTTTACAAATACAACTTTTTACAGTGATATATATGGTGCATGATAATTTACATTTGCTGTACCCTGTGTTAACTTCAGCATAATATGAAAGCATCACTTTAATATTAATCATAATTATTACTAAAAACAATATATTATTGCAAAGAAGTATTATCAGCTCTACATTTATAGGAAATGTTCCTTTTAAATTTATCTTGTGCATAATTATTCAGAAATTCAATCTGATAATTTTTATATGTCATGATAAAAAATTAATGTGGAACTTCCTACTATCAAGGTATTTTTTTCCATGTTCATAAGAATATTATCTTTTGCCAAATGATCTTTCTTCATCCCATGATTTATTCGTATACAAAAAAGGACACATCTCATATGACATACAAACATGGAACTATACAAACATCATAAATGAGACCAGAATGGGTATGCATGTACATGTAATATATAAGGCCATGTAAAATTGAATCATAGTTTCTCGTCCAGATTATTCGAAAATGAGGAGGGGGTTCCAAGATATTTATTACTTGATATTTCTTCTGCTCATACAAATGCTATTGGATCCATTTCAACACAAGTTTTCTCAATTTCATTTCATCTCTACATGCAATATAGAGGTCAAAAACATGGTAAGATTGCATTATATTCATGATTTTAGTTACCTCATTTCCTACATTTCCTCTGATATTTATGTACTTAATTTCAAAACAAAAATATCAAAAACATAAAACAGGGAGGTGGGCTAATAAAAGGGAGAAGGAGGGGACGGGAAGCTCGGAATTAATTTCAATTGGCCTAATGTCATTCTGGTTCTCAGATTATCATTGCACAGTAGAAGAGCAAGGTCACATCTTCAACATCTTTCATCAGACATCTCACCACTGTAAAAAAAAGGTTAAGTATGATGGAGGACATTTTCCTAGGCACTTGATAATAAGGGCACTTTTTGACTTTCATATACTCTCTGGTGCCCCCACATTTCAGATGAAAAATGGATTGTCTCCCAAAAACATGTATAAGACAGGTGACAGTACTTTTTTTGATCTGGATTCATTTACAGCAAGACAAGTCCTGCTTTTACATGTACTTCTGAATCCTCTTCTGAAATATTGCAAAACCTGGGCCCCCGTTTCATGAAACTTGTTATAAATAACAACTGCCCAATTTCTATGACAAATTTGCTCTCAGCCAATCAGATGCAAGGATTTCAGTAGCTTATAACAATGATTGTAACCTGTAAATGATAACAAGTTTTATGAAACGGAGGCCCAGTAATTTTCATGTATATCGTGAGGGGTCCAGAGTACTTGCAAAATCTCAAAGCCACGAAATATATGAATTACAGCACTGACTACTTCAATGCCAATGATGTTTCTTGCTGGGCAAAGGATAATATTAACAATTCATGAAAGGTTCTTGCCTCATAGTACCTGACAATGATACAAGCTTCATGCTTGGCATCCAATCCAAGGAGGGGGGCAATTCCTCGCCCCTGGATGATGGGATCAAGTCGTAGCAGGAGGGGCATTCTTAGACTGAGCGATGCTTGGCATTTCAGCCGGATACCATGCCTCTCCAAGGAGGGGGACAAATCTTCGCCCCTGGATGATGGGATCAAGTTGTAGCAGGAGGGGCATTCACTGACTACATGTACTTCAATGCCAAGGAGGTTTCTTGCTGGGCAAAGGATCATCATTAACAATTTATGAAAGTTTCTTGTCTCATAGTACCTGACAATGATACAAGCTTCATGCTTGGCATCCAATCCAAGGAGGGGGGCAAATCTTCGCCCCTGGATGATGGGATCAAGTCGTAGCAGGAGGGGCATTCTTAGACTGAGCCATGCTTGGCATTTCAGCCGGATACCATGCCTCTCCAAGGAGGGGGACAAATCTTCGCCCCTGGATGATGGGATCAAGATGTTGCAGGAGGGGCGCTCTTAGACCGAGCGATGCTGGGCATCTCGGCCTGGTACCATGCCTCAAACTCCTCAACGGCCATCCCAACAACCTTCTCTCGAACAAACTATGAAAGAGACAATAGAGATTAAAGATTAGCATAAGGCACTCAGTATTCCAAGTTGAATAGTGAATCTTCACAGATAAAGGTACTTTAAAGTCAGAAGCTCTTACGCCACAAGATTTTATTTATTCATTATTGTTCTTTAGCGACTGGTTAGAACAAGGATGCCAATGTTAAAAGTTTTTTTCCCCTCCCCATCCCCCTATTTAATATTTGGCTTTTTAAAAATTATTATCAATAATTAAATTACCCCTAACAAGATGAAGATAAAACTACCATTTAATCATTTATATAAAAAAGTTCACTTTAAAATGAATCATTGAATGAAAATTGAGAGGTCACATTATCTTATGGATGAAGCCATGGTTGTAAAACATACACTCGCAAAATGGCTACACAGTAAAACCCAGGAGCAAACACAAAATTCCTAACCCTCACCATTAACCTAACCTCAAACCCAATTGCATGCCTAACCCTATATCCTTGATGACATTAAGCTCAGAGTAAAGCTCGGAGCAAAAACGTCATAGAAAAATAGTCATGAGAACATCATTTACTTCAACGGCTGCACTGATATCCGGAGAACAGATCTCCCATTGTCTTAGACCAGCTAAGACATTGAGAAACTTCTGTGGTGTTGCTTTCCTACTTTCAATCTTCCCAAGGCTCTGTAGCTTGTCCAGGATGGCCATACAGGGGCGGTCGTTGCTGATGTCCTCTGGGAGGTTGCGCACCAACTCTTGGTACCTGTAGGCATAGTTCAAGAGAAGGTTGAGTTCCGACAGCCCACCCGACAGAAAATTGTTTACACATTATTTAAATCGAAAGATAAACAGCTTTGTGGAATCCCATGGGGGTGATTTGAGTGGAACGAAGCAATTTTTCAGCTTGAAAGTATGCATTTAACCCATTTATTGGTTCACACTGAGTGAAATATGGCCTCATGTTACATCACTTATAGCAGACAGATAATTTGGGAGGATCAAAATAAATTTAGAGGTGAAAGTATGCATTGAAATAATTAATGACCCATCTCGGTACCCTTGCTAGTAAGAATTCACACATTTTTGTTTTTGTTCTGAGATCCATCATGCTTATTAGCCCAGAGGGTGCTAAACACTGGCAATAATACTGAAAATGTTCTGGTAAGGGTGAAAAATTAATGTGAGATTTCTCATTCTTTTTATTCCTACATGTATGCTACAGTATATCACAGACGAAGCAATGTCACATGATAAGTATCGCCCTTAAATGCTCTCATATTCCAAATACAACTAATAATAGTTAAAAACTTTGCATCAAATTTTGATACCAAATTTGTGTGTGTAGACCTGTATATTCATAGCAGCATGCAGTGCTTTTTACAGCTGGTGATTTTTTAGCAAGATCAATTCAATTTGTTGTGATTTTGATGATACCGTAATGGCACCAGTCGTGGCGCGCCCTTGTAATACAACTTCATTGCTGCAACGCCCTGTGTCAACTGCCCTTCGCTCGCTGCTGATTGTGCAAAAAATGATGGCAGGAAAAGTTTGTTTCCAAAGAGAATTATCCACAGGGCTTTTTCATGTTCTGCTAATATTTTTGCAAAACAAGAACTTCCTCTTTAGCAGACTGAAACAAAAAAAAATATTATGTACCATATTTTCTGTTTTCGATGTAACAGAGCTTAAGTTCCATAGATGTTGGCCAGACAATTTTTTGGCATGAAAAATACTTTGGAAATAGATTATCTTTCTTCAAAGTTAGCTGTCTTGCCGCGAATGCCTATGCTCCAGTCTTGACGCGCCATTCCTACAACACACAAATCATGACGTAGCATTATACTAGTGCGCATGCACAATCCCCCAAAGACAACGCGATAGCCAGATAGCTTCCAGCGTATGGTTTAAGTAGCGTGCCGTGTACTGAGTGAATATTTTTACAACAGAGTGATTTATCTTAGATTAATCCTTCCTTCGCAATATCATTTGCGAAGGGTGCGGCACCACTGGTGCAAAGTGCGGCGACACTGGAGCAGCAGAAGCCCTGCAGAAGCGCCCCGTAGAAGCAAGATGCAATATTTCGGGTGGATTTTATTCACAAACATTTTCGGCATCGAATGGTGGGTGATTCCTCAACAACCGTGGTATTTTCTGAAAATTATGAATCTAAAACTGTCAAACCCCTCCACAACTGGTGCCATTACGGTATCTACATATATCAATATATCAATATATCAATGTTACATGTACATACTACATATATATGTGGTTATTTCCACCAAGATTGTTTTACAGATAAAATGGCAAAGAACTGCAACTAATAAAAAATCAACTTGATCAATCTGGCGGACAGGGTTAAATACTTTTATTTTCCCTATTTTTTTTTTTTTTTTTTTTAAGAGAAATCATGAAAAAGTAACCCCTCAAATCATCAAAAATCAACATGATGACTACATAATTTCCCCAAAGGTGTTTCACAGAAATTATCGTAAAACTATTCGTAACTCAACTTGATCAACTTGACTGACAGAGGTCAGTCGACTCACCATTTGCTTTCGTCTTCTAATTTTTTCTTCCGTTTGTTTTCTTCTGCCAGCAGCTCATCCTTGTCTTGCCCAGCCTCTTTGAGTAATGCCAGCTGGGAGCTGATGTGAAGATTGGTGTGGATCGATTGGAACTTGCTCTCACTTCTATCAAGTCGCTTCCTGGAAGGTACAGAGGGAGATCAATTTATTAAGGCCTGTTCGCATATGCCACGGTAATCTGCCACAAAAAACATGGGGGCTTTTTTTAACCCTTTCAGTACAGGAATTATTTAATGGCTAAATTGATCACATTTTGTTCTTCAAATTGGCAACAATATATTTTTTTTTTAGTGCTACATGGTTCTAATAAGGTGTAATGTCTTTGAAAACAATATACATGGATAAGAATTTGTTGAATAGTTGAAAAATTTGCCAATTTTGATTAAAAAACAATGATTTTGAACCTCTCAAT
The DNA here is from genome assembly GCA_025617745.1 of Heliocidaris erythrogramma. Classification (NCBI taxonomy): domain Eukaryota; kingdom Metazoa; phylum Echinodermata; class Echinoidea; order Camarodonta; family Echinometridae; genus Heliocidaris; species Heliocidaris erythrogramma. The sequence goes on from CM046858.1 coordinate 16,387,587, forward strand.
GTGTTGCCACTTTAAGGATCTCAAAGCTTATTCTCTTTTTAAAAATTCCTGACATCAAATGCAATATGGTCATGGAATTAAAATGGACATAGTATGTGCAGAAAATTTTGCTCCTTCTACTCATGCATCTGGTGTATTTTTTAGAGCTCTGAATCAAAACTTGTTGAGCCAAACCACAAAATGTGGTCAATTGTCTTGAAAGGGTTAAGCGTACTGCGCTTCACCTTTTTGTATCTTATAAATACACGCAGGTAAGTGAGTACGCATAGGATCTACATGTATGTTGTGTCATGTATCACACCTTTTTTTTTTTGTGGCGGTTTATCACGGCATGTGTAAACGAGCCTTTAGTAATTATACTCTTGAGGGAACAACTATCAATTGAAACTAATATGAAGACAAAAATACAAACAAAAGAAAATGACATCAAAGATGAATGGACAGATTAGTAGAAAAAACACCACAAACTTGAAAACTGGGATTGAAAGTGGACATATTGATATCTATAGAGACAAAGGAATTAGTGATGCAAAATATGTAAAAGATAAAATGGAAATACAGTGAAAATATGAAGACAAAAATACAAACAAAAGAAAAGGACATCAAAGATGAATGCACAGATTAGTAAAAAAAAACACCACAAACTTGAAAACTGGGATTGAAAGTGGACATAATGATATCTATAGACACAAAGGAATTAGTGATGCAAAAATATGTAAAAGATGACATGGAAATAAAGTGAAAATTGTGTTATTTTAATGTTGGGGGACCTTTAAATTAAAGGGGGGGGGGGTATGCTGACTCTATTCTGGGATAGAGACAGAATAAGGTCACATGTAGTCGGTAAAAACAGGTCGAAAAGAAGAAAGGGAAGCAGTAGAAATACAAAATTGAAGGGGGGAGCGTATGCTTATTCCGCTCTGGGATAGACACAGCATAAGGTCACAAATAATCAGTCAAAAAAGGTCCACAAGGAGAAGGGGAAGCATTAGAAAAGCAACACATGAGAGACACTAACATGCAAAGGTACATGTACAAGAAAAAGAAAGTAAGAAATAAATGAGTGTAGCAAAGAACAAGAATTGCCAGTTACTCACTTTTCCATGGCTTCTAGCTTGTCATGAAGCGTGAGAGCTTGGTCTTCAGTGACGTCCGCAAACTGAGTCCTGAGCTCTTTGGCTAGGTAGAGATGCTTACGGCTTGGAAAGAAGGGCTTGAACTCCCGGTTTCTTACAGGAGCACTGCAAAGTAAAATGTCAATGGGCAAATGATACAAATTAACATTTTATAATTTATGAAAAGAGCTTCATTTCATGAGGAGGATTATCAGGTTATGCAGCTTTTAATATTGTATCTCTAAATTTTCCACTGGATGTTAGAAAAAAATGTAATGATGAAAAAAAAAGGAAATGTTTAATATATTGTGCCAATGGCCAACCCCAATTCACATGAGCATTTGAGTATATAATGTATTTCTTTTATCACTGTGCAATTCATTCATCCATCTATATGCATATTACAAAAAGATGGTGACTAGCACCAAGTGAGCCTACATGTAGAGGTACCTGTATTTGCAGGCATTTTCAAAAAGGAAGTGATGACTCTACACTACATTTTGAGCTTCTTTAAAAAGATCCAAACATTTTAATGGCTTTGGTTGAAAAAAAAAAATACAAAGAGAAGATGGTCGAACTCAGGAACAGCTGATTAAGAGACTAATGGGGTGTTGCAAGAAAGTTGCAATCGGTACTGACCAATCAAAATCATTGTTGCAAGCGCATCTTCTTGAATGGGCAGACCCTGAACTATTCAGAATGGTTGTTCTAATTTGCTTTACAATTTGCAATTGATCGCAACTTTCTTGCAACACCCCAATAGTCATGCAGCCTAACAAACAAACTTCCAAACAATTCACAAATTTACTTGAAGTCCTGCACATAACTAGTTGATTAAAGAGGATTTCATATCAAGATTTTTTTCCTTACCTTTGTGATCTATGGAGTTTTCTATTAGTCGAGGCCACCCATGTGCTAACCTGCCTCTCTCTCGGTCTCTCTTGTTTATCCTTCTCCACCAAGTCTTGTTTCTACAAAAAAAAAAATGGATTACCAAATTAATTTCATTAATTTCATTCAACCCTGAAATACACTTCCGATAAATTCAGTTGAATCTATTTAAAAGGATCAAATATGGTTCGAGGTCAATAGCTATGGGCTAAGGTGAGTTTAAATATATATACATGTATAATAATTTTTGTACAGGGTCTTCACATTGATAGCACACACTATAACTGGTGATGGCAGTATACTGATAATATAGACAACTTCTACACGTTTTAGGTGTACATGATATTTGTAAATATTTTTTTCAAACTAAAATGGCATTGCATGCACTTAAAGGCATTCCAGAAATCAATTACTGTAAAACAAGTGGAAATTCAAGTATCAACTTCTGACCTATCAACATGTTTTTTTATAAATGATCATTGGCCACATGAAGCACATGAACCCACATAACTTTTGATACTGTCTGATACTTACAGATAATTTGTTGACAATTGTTCCACTTCTCTTTGAGGACGGGGTCGCTGTTCTTTCACTCAACACTGAAGGAGACCTATGGTGAAAGAGGAAAAAGGCAAGTATTAATATTTCAATAATATTTCAAAATATTTGTAAAGCACGTGGCTGGCAAGTTCACCCAGGTCTCCATGATTCGTCTTATTTAAGCCGTGCTGCAGCAGCGGACATAATCCTCAGTAAAGAGGCCTTGTTCAAATTACAAATACAACTGTGAAGCTAGTCAATAATTCTGCCAGAGCACAGCCATTACATTTTTTCACAAGTAAAGAGGCAATTGGCTAAAGGAATACAGCAATATTGCTGTACGACAATGATTTTGGCAAAGTATGAATAACTACGCCTCAAATATTTAAAAAAAAATTTTTTTAACAGCGATGCAAAGAGCTTTTTACTGGTTACTGAGAATACACTGTAATTACACAAACCATTATTTCATGGATTTCTTGAAGACAATGTACAGTGATAGTATGCAAGGGTTATTCACTCACCTGCGCAGTTTCCCTGGAGTGTCCCCTCTAGGGTCCTCATGTCTGCCCTGTATTGAAACACTGTCTGGAATGTCAGCCACTGTGCAAAAGGAGAGCAAGCAAAATGACAATACTAAGAGCGCAAGCTAGGCTGCACTTACAACTCACACAGACATGTTTTCAGAAGAAATATCATACTACATAAAGGAGTAGAGCAATGAGCTAGAGCTAGGATGGCTCAGCAGCAGAGCTTTGGTCTCGTAACTGGACGGACCCGGGTTTGAAACCAAGTGGATTCACCAGTGCCCTCTCGTAAAGCATTAATCCTCATTACCAAGTCCCTCGGAGAGGATTTAAAGCTGTCGGTCCCCTGGTTGCTTACTTCCAGCTTTCCTAGCAGTCAGGTAAAATAAACCATCAAACCTTTTTATGCGACATTTCCGTGAACAGTACATGTAACTTTCAGTAAGATCAAGTCCATTTCTCATCACTTTACCAATCCCCCCCAAAAAGTATTTATATAAATGTACTACATAATCAACCTATCCCAACAGACCGCTTCTGTAATGTATACAAATTTATGCACATATATTCTCTGAGCACCTAGTGACAAGCTATTCCATGAACATGCTTTTTATAAATGAGCCTCAATGCTTGGAATCCAGTTTGCATACATTATTTGTAGTTATGTCCGGCAAGCTTTGAGGTTGTCAAGAACAACCATTGTTTGAAAGGTATGCATAAAATTTGCATACATTACCGAAGCGGTCTATTGCTTTCAATTTTTTTTCCAGTGTAATTGCATGACCAGAGCTGAAATTTATCTTTAACACCTACATATATGCTGTTATAATTAAACTTCAAAATATTCCTTTGTCTTCTTACACTTATCAGTAGTCTCAAGGAATGAGCTAGCTGTATCGTCTGCCTTTGGAGAAGGAGGATGGTGGTCGACTGAACTTTGACCAATCCCGGAGGCCGCCCGGTTGACGGTGCTGTTTGCTGACAGACGGCGCAACGGTCGGGAGAATCCAGAGTTTTGAGTGGACAGCAAGCCTCTTGCAGGGGAGCGGGATTTCTGTGGAAGAAACGCATTTGTGATAAATGTGATGACATTATACTAGAATGTTAAAGGGAAGGTTGAGTTCTGGGAAAGGTAAACAAATAATTTGTGAGCCTACTCATTATTTCTATGTTAGTTTGGAAGATTATCATAGTAGAAATGTCCCCTAAAAAGGATTGCTATTCAAATGCCCTCATATTCGAAATATGACCAGAAATAGCTAAAATGATCGGGCCGAACATCCATGCCACTTGTTTGTCTAGTTTTGATGATTTTGATGATTCCAAAATAACACAGTATGAAACAAGGCATATGTACACATGGTAAACCTTTCCCAATTGCTTTGAGACATTTTTTTTTCACAATGTAATAGCATGACCAGAACTCAATTTTATCTTTAAGGTTTATGTGCTGTGACAGTAAATACTAAATAAGTACCGGTACACATGCACAATTCAGAATTCTTAGAAGACATTGAGAGGAATTACAGAGCAAAGCTTTAAACAAATCTTTCAATTTATTTGCCAAACATATATTAAGAATATCATAAATCCAAGCCATAAAGACATTAAAGTTGTCGGATACATGCAGTCAAAATCAATCTTCAAAAGAAAAGATGTATTTTTCTTATCATATTTACAACCCCAAAAACTAAACATTTATGAGTATGCATGCAAAAGAGGTGGATACAAATAACACTTTCATTAAGTGCTCTGACGGATCATTTATAAGCATGTGGCAGTATCAACAATTACTTACATATACATGTACATGTATGTAGTGTAGTGTTGAAGTACAGAAGATATCCTATCCAGATATTTCTTGAACTACACGTGTAACATCATAAAAGATGCTCTACATTAGCAATATTACATGTAAGATGCATGATCCTTATTCAGCTCAAGCAAACAAAAAGGTTGTTCCCTAAGACTTTCTGACTTAGTAAATTTTGTAGGATTCACATTTGATAATGAAAGCGGTGATGATTGATTCAAGGCACATAAAGCCAAATTTAGAACCATGAATTCTTGGAAAATCAAATATCAAATTAAAGTGTACTGTAAACGCTGAAATTTTCGCGCTGAGCGCCCCCAAAACATATTCGCGGGTTCTTAAATTTGTGCTGCGCAATTACACGCTCGCATGTATACCCACTCCTTTTGTTAATTTACACACATGCAGTCCATTCAAATGCATACAACATGTGCAACTACACACACGCGCTCAAAAATGAATTGGACACACACATATATTAATGTCCTGAAGCATGCAATTCAACCCGCATAGGAAATCAGGCTAATATTTTCGCAAGTTCTAGAATTCGTGCCCGCAGAAAATAGTGCGAAATCCACAAAAATTAATGTACCGCAAATACATGTATTTCTGCAGTTACAGTAATTAGTTTGCAGTTTTACAGTGCACGGTGGGGGCTCAAACACAATCTTGGCACAAATGGATTAGAAAATAAAAACATGTGCGCACCCATACAGACAGCACAACCAGACACAAATTTTCTTGCACTCAACACATACACACACAATTTGCCCCCATGTTTAATGCTTCAAACCAAACATTAGGTCACCAGGTGCGGGAAAGGGGTGGGAGGGGTCGTAATATCTTCTCTTTGGAGATGCATTCCCCCTCTCTCTATCTTGCTTTCATGTTCTCTCCCCCCTTAATTTTTTCCTCTTTTTTGCCACTTACAAATTGCATTAGACTGTGAAAAATAGTGAGGCTTTTCTTAACTTATTGTCCTAACATGGAACTTAAACAGGTCAGTGTACACTTGGGTACATGTAACTTGGTCGAATTTTATAAAACTTTGGCAAAAGCTAAGGGCCCCACTTGCTAAACATTTTTTTCATATCTTTTTACATGTATTATCATGACTCCTATATAGCTACATTTAATTGTCTCTCTACAGTGTTTACACATTATTCATTCTATACAGAACACTTTTTAATGCAGGCGTCACACTGTCCTGAAGTTGAGACAAGATGGACACACGATAAAGGAAATGTTCAAATTCGGCTCTGATCGTGTAAACATCGGGCCATTCGTGAGGGCATATTAAGCCATCGTGTGTCCGCAGATGGAGTTTCTCAGGCCCCGGCAGCAACTTCGTGAGCGTTGGCATGCCAAAAAAATTGCCCGAAGACCTTGCAAAGGTTCATTTTCGTGTTGAACTTGGGTGTCCATTTTGCCCTTCGGAAGGCCATCGTGAGGGCATCTTGTCAAATCGTGTCATCTTCGTCTTTCCTTTGTGTGATCATCGGGGCCATCGGGCATTTTTCGCCTCTTCTTGTCTCCTTCATATTGTCTTTGTGAGGCGAACCGATGATCACACGAAGGAAAGACGAAGATGACACGATTTGACAAAATGCCCTCACGATGGCTTTACGAAGTGCAAAATGGACACACGAAAATGAACCTTCGCAAGGTCTTCGGGCAATTTTTGGCATGCCAAAGATTTTGCCACCGCTCACAAAGTTGCTGCTGGAGCCTGAGAAACTCCACCAGCAGTCATACGATGGCTTAAGATGCCCTTTCGAACGGCCCGATGATTACACGATCAGAGCTGAAATTGAACATTCCCTTTTATCGTGTGTCCATCTTTGCTCCATTTCGGGACAGTGTGACGCCTGCATAAAGATAAACTCTAGTTTTTGGTAATGTTGAAAAAAAGATGAAACAGATTCTGTTCAAATTTACACCAACTGTTAAGCAGTACAAATAAATCACTCTTGCCAAAGGAATTTGAAAGAAATTGTGTAACTGCTGAGAAATGAGCAAAAGAAAAGTAGATTTTTGTTAACAGACAGGTCTTTTTGAGCAATATTTTCTTTTCCGCTTCCTGCACTACATGTACACTGTACATACATGTATATGCAAGGAAACTTGATATTCACATAAAGATAGATGTCTTGCTTAATATTTAATGAGTTATCATTGCACTACATGAACATGCAATTTTAAGATTAGTTCCATGCAAATAACACACAACACATACTTGTAAAAACACATTCACAGCATAAAACATTTGGTTTACCTGCAATACATTAGGCAAGCCAGCCTGTGTACATGTAAAGGGGGGGGGGGGGTAGGTGGGATGGAAAAAGGGAGGAATGATGCATAATAATCACAATGAACACATTACGAGCGGAAAAAAAAACATGCCACAAAAATATATTACTAAAATGAATAATTATGTTATTTGAATTTGAAGAAGTACATCTACATGAATGAGCAATGCATGCACAGCTAAACAAAACAAAACAAATCAACATTTCTAACATATTACCTAAACAAAACAAATTGAAATCTTTAAAATATTGTAGGTTACATGCTGAACAGCTTTCCAAGCAGTTCTAGATGAATATACATGTAGTGAGGAATAACCACCAAAATATTACAATTCATGCAAGCACTGTTTTCAGAAATGTAAAACTTTCTATTATTCAAACCACATTACAAAAGCAGCATGCTACTACAAATGTACAATGTAATTACAATACAGTATATGTTTTTATTTTACTTTTTAAAAAGTTGTAATTTCAATCCTCTCTATCATAGTCATTTTGCCCTTTGTTCACCAACCCTATTGCAATTTAATCCAAAATCTAGTTGTAAAATGTGGGGTACCCTAAACATATTGTACATAAAGCTGCAAAATTGATAATTTGATAACTTGATTCATTCTGATCCACATAAAATCGTGGAAATTTGTTTTCCACCAGCATAACAGTAAATCAACATGAAAATGGTACAGTACAATGCAACAAAACATACCATACATGTAAATACAATTAAACAAAGAAATTCTCCACATGGCATTAATTTTTTCAATTAATTTGCCCTTTAATTTTTCATTATTGTTTGCTACTGACATGACTGAAGTGTTAACTTGTACCCCTTTCCCTCTTTTATCTATTCAGCCTATTTCATTCTATTACTTTCTAGTTCATTCACTTCAGCTTCTCCGATGTAATGTCAATATAATTTTTTAAACTAGAAAAATGGAAAAAACAGTTTGCTTTATGAAAGGGACATCATAAAAATTGACAGTGATTCTTACCAGATGACCAGCCCCCTCGGCAGAGATGAACGCATTCCACCTCGTATCTAAAGCTTTCTCTTTTCTCAACCTCTGGATGGTAGTCTTACAAAACGATCTGTTCTCCATATCCCTAAAAAAAATTTTTTTTTACATAAAAATATTAATACAGAGAATATTGAAATGCTAACTCTTAATTCAACTAAGTACAGAAAACAAATGCACAGTGTTTACTTGATCGTATTCCTTTTGTTTTAGCCGTTTAGTCATTAAACTGCCTAGGACTTTCATTTTTCATTACTGACTAAAGCGCCTGAAAATGCCTGTCAATTTTTTAAGTGTCGTAGCAGCTAAACTAAGGTGTCCTTAGAAATTGAATTTTTATGCGCATTTTCTTCTGGGATTTCTAAGTTTGGCTTCATTCCATATGACTAGTATCAAAGAAGACAGTGAGATCAGTTGATGGAGTATTGGTCTTCGAATGGAGTTGACTAATAGTTTGAGAAAAACTTCATCACTTTAAATGCCATCCATCTCGCATTAAAAATCCTTAGAAAAGACTTAAAGCCATAGGTCATCGAGACTTGAATTACCAGCACATAGTTGCTACATTAGTATTCAGGTCAAAAACAACAAAGAAATTTACCTGTACTTGATCTTCCAGCATTTACTGATGGGTTCCATGGCAGCGGGGGCTTCTATCATCATGGCCTCAAGGATCCAATTGACTGCACACATCTGACGAAATATGGCTTTTCTGTATCAATGAAAACACAAGGGTTTTGTATGTTTGTTTATTTTATTCATTCACAGATAAAAACAATATAAAATTGTACCCGCATTCAGCTAAAAGCTGTTTTTCAGCGAGGCCGTGATTCCTTAGAAATTACTTCTATCACTGCTATCAGAACAGAAATATCCTTAATCAGACTTTTGGGAATTTCTAATGACAGCCTTTTGCGTGAATAGCAATTTACCCAATTCGCATTTAAATTCTGTGTTGTGCCAGTTGCAAAATTGGCAAAAGCACTGAAGAATGCTGGTTCTACTGCAGTGTAGGAAATTGACCAGGGCGCAATTGTGGGCGCAGCATGTATCATAACACAAGCCTTACTTGTCCGTTTCATCACCGTCCGGCTCAAGGTTGATGTTGGTATGACAGGGTGTGTAAGGGCGTGGCGGTTCCACCAGCCGTTTATTCCGTCTCCTCTTGGTGGGTGACGATGCCCCACTCATGATGGATTTGGATGGTGTGGTTGCCATGGCAGTGGCCATCACGGCGGCAGTGGATAGGCGGGTCGTATCACCGTACTCTGTTTGGGTGTCGGGCACCGAGCTAGCTGCATCACTGTGTTGAGAATAATAATAGAAATATTCTGGATTTATAGAACACCCAATATATCTATGATATCTCTAAGCGCTTTACAGATCTATATATATATATTACTACCCCAGTCATCAGATAAAGCTTGCCTGCATTCAATGTATGCACCTTCTCCACTCCCTGAGGAGCATTCCAGCCAAGCACCATTTAACTGATGCTCACAATCCTAAACAAACCACCGTATTTCGCATCCTACTTTGTACCCATTTTGCACCTGGGTAGAGAGAAGCAATGTAGACAAAATGCCTTGCTCAAGGACATAAATGCGGTGCCGGGGATCGAATCCACGAAACCATTGATCATAACCCAATACCTCTTCAAACAACACTTTTCTTTAATACCATTTAGTTTTGGATTAATATAAAAACGATAAACACTTTGACTTGTATTGCACATATTGTCAATGCATCTACACATATCAGAAAGGAAAAGGAAAGGACTGTAATAGTTTGCTGATATCAAATAGATGAGTCTTATGAAGATCAAAATATTTTGGGGGAAATATTTCCATTAAGAAGAAAAACATTCTATATGGCTATTAATTTTCCTGTGAACACAAAATGTGTACAAACATTTAAGCCTCCTGAATAATCAGAGGTTTAAATTCAAAAATGGAAAGTTAAATAAACATAACTGATTCCATTATGACTATACTTACAATGCAAAAGACACCTCTTTTCTGCTCTCTGCCCCTTGAGTCATATAAACACTAAAATAAAAACACAGAGAAAAAGAGATACATGAAACTCAAATTTGTAATACCAATCACCTAAACACCAATTTGTGTACAGCTAGAATATGTAAAATCAGCCTCAGAAAAACTTTTACCCGACATTTTACGGGTAAACATTAAAGAAGTAGGAAGAAAATAAAGAATATCCTAAAACCTCGTTAAAAAGTCAACACAGAACCCAAGCCTGACTCGGGTTCCGTGTGGACCCTATTCTATGTGAGCGCGAGTGTACAGGTGCGTCGACTAGTCTACTCATTTGTCGCTTTTATGTTTATTCAGTGTGTTTCCAAACTTGCAAATATCTCTTTGTAGAATTAATATTTGAATCTCGTACTGTGAATATAGTATGGCAACATGGAACCAGTAACATGCAGAGCAAAATATATTTTGGTGATTGGTAAAGTTTAAAATTATGAAATCCAGCATGTCCTACCTGAGACTTTCTTCCTTATCAAGCTCTTCATCTGTTTCTCCTTCATCTGATACTTCCACAACAGCTGGCTGCCATTCTTTCTTCCTTTGTTCTTCTTTTCTCCTTCTCTCATTGTGTTCTGCATTCACCTAAAATAATAAATACGGTGGAAAATCATTAGAAAATAAATGTTTAAGCGATTAGAAAGTGAACATTTAAATGATAGCTGTTCTTGGAGTAAATTTCAAGACATCTCTTTAAAAAAAACATGCCTAAAATAAGGTGTTTTTTTAAATAGTTCGGTTAAGTTTCATTTTCTGGCATTACCTGAAATTATGATTATAATGAATATCCTGATGTTGTCATTCTCCTTATCACAGTCTATTTTTTTCATATATTTTTAGCTATTTTATGAAAAGCAAAAGGTATCTCATATACATTTCTATATACAATACAATACTAACAATATGCACTTGTCCAGTGGTCCAGCCCCAGGCAAGTTAAGCTGTTTGGGGGTTAATCATTTTAATAAACATTGTAATTATTATCCCCCCCCCCCCCAACACACAGAGAATTGAAAACGTGTATAATAATGTAAAGTGACAACATTTCTTTTAATATAAAACAATTCAGAAGAAAAAAAAAAGATTTTGAGCCGGAACATACATGTCCAAATATTCTCACTTTTTGTTTGGGGCCAACAAATAGATTAATGAGAAATGTGTACCAGCTTTTTTACAAATAAATAGAAGAAAAACTTACCCTTAATTCTTCTTGTTCTCTGATCATTGTGAAGACGCCATGGCCTAGACTAGCCCATTTCACCATGACCCTGGGAAAAGAAAAGAAGGGTTCAGACTTTATATTTTAGGTACATTTAGGTACACAAGGGTGTAGCCATTTCATCATCACCCTGGGAAAAAAAAGAAGTGTTGAGAATTCACTGTACATGCACATACACTGAAGTGTTGCCAATTTACCATCACCCTACATGTACACGTAGGAAGAAAAGAAGGGTTGAGAATTCATTCATGTACGTACACAAGGATGTAGCCAATTTCAAAATCACTTTGCGGAAATAAATGTAGCATTTGAGAATGTGTTGCTTTTGTAGCATAATTCGTAGTGCTGGGACTAAAAACCGGGTACCCGGGTCCCGCCCGAGAGCATCGGGTCCCGGGTCAAAATATTACATGCCCGTTTCCCGAAAATAAGTATTTAATGATTACTCATGTATGTAACATGACAAGGCGGTAGATAACGTCAACCAGCCATTCAATATCTACATGTAAATATCCATGTAGCGCCCCACTGCAGTGATGCGCTTTCAAATTTTTTCCAGTGTTAATAGCTTCTTAAGGGTAAATATAAGCTTGTAATTTGTGTTATATGATTTTCGGGTAACCGGGAACCCGCCCGAAAAATCGTCGGGTTCCCGAATTGAAAAAATACCCGAAACTCCCACCCCTAATAATTCGTTTTCTCATGTATATAATTATCATACTGATAAAACATCTAGAATCTCCTTTACACTATACTACGTCATGTTTTTACTTCAGTAATTTATTCATGTGTTTGACTAATCATATTAGGTAATTAAGCGTTCTACGCTCTTGTCATCCTATCACCGTCCGAGGTTCCGCGCGTCTTTGGGTTCCTACGCCCGGTTTGGAGCGCGTGTTTTGACTTTCGCGTCACTCCGTTTTGGACTGGTGCAGAGACATGTACGTACGGTACGGTACGAGGATTAAAAAAACTCAAGTCCACTGACTGTCAAAAAACTAGCTTCATCTAAAAGTACAACATAACTTCTTCGTGTTCAATACTAGTAACTGTGACATATTCATCACCTCAAGTTTGGAACTGAATTCTTCTACGTATTTTCTTGTCACAGTACATCTCTGCTTGTTTTGAGACCTGCGTCGATCACGGTTATGACAGTTAATTTACTTCAGCCAGCCCACGGACCAGTGTGTACTAAGTAGTAACAGCAGTAACTTTCCAGATTTATACTTCAACGTCGTAGCACCGCTGTCGAGGGACTCCAGTTTTTCACCGAATAGTACTAGTACTGCAAGCAGAGCACGACGTGTTTTATTCTCGTTTCGGTTGGATCTCCATCAAGCTTGTTTATATTTCGATCAGTTATCTATCACACGGAACCTTCGCGTCTGAGAGTGAGACTGAGCAGCGTGCACGCTCCAGGAACTCGTTCGTTTTCAACAAGGACTACGGATCGAAATTCACGCCTTCATTATATTCGTGTTATTAATCCCGGTGAGCTCGTTCTAACTGTAATAATAGTAATAAAAGGCCTAGACTTTATTGACAAAGCATATGCTAATATATATTTGATCTGACTTGGTTTTGAATTCAGTGTCAATGAATGATTATCATAATTCATATTATTATATTAAGCTTCGGTAGATTTTAGACTACTAACGTTAGAGTTTAAAGGGAAATTAACCTCAGCGTATGAATTAGCTTATTTTGAATGGTGTAGTATATGCCTCTTATTTGATACATGCAATTTCATGTAAAAACACAGGATATAGATATAAATCACTATTTTCCAGCCAAGTTATCGTCTGCTAGCAATAATAAGGGGGCTGCCATTACTTTATGTGTACACGAACATATTTTTCATCCCAAGTAAAATTTCCTTCATCGTTAACTTGTAATTGATTTTTAGAGGACAAATATATATTAGATAAAGTCACATATTCTGAAATGTAAGTTTAGTTTTATATATTTTTTAAAAGGTCTTAATTTGTTCATAAAAAATATACTTCATAAAAAATATACGTCAAGGACGGAGAACTGACGTCAAGGACGGAGACAATCGTAACAATACCAAAACAAAGCGAGGAATCTGCTTTACAGGATGGCTATTAGAACTCATGGGTCGTCAATTATCTAGGCCCATGGCCAATAACAATCGTAATACAATCAGAACAAAGCGACGTATCTGTTGTAAAGGTAGGCTATTATCAATGCATATGGTACCTAATGATCCGTGTCATGCACAAAATGGCAGCCTCCATGGAAAGACGTAGCAGACAATAGGTGCATCTAGAATATCACGTGGGGTTAATTGTCCTTTAATCAAACTACTACGTAGTAACTAACGTTAGCCTAGATCGACTTTTGAACAGAACCAGACAAGTCTATAGATTGTCAGCGTTATAGTTTGTTTGAGCTATTACCAGTAACGTTACGAACTAAGATGTACTTACGAAGAACCGACTGTTGTTCCTTTAGTTGGTATTTTTAGACGCCCTCGAGACCCCTAACGTTAGTCTTGCAACGCCCATGTAACTGTGTTATATATCTAGACTCTACGTAGATCTAGATCTACATTTATTGTTGTTGAGGTCTGGAAACAATAATATTTCCCGTCTAAAAGCTAAATTGCATTTTTTGTCTCGGTGTTGTTGTTTTTGTTTTGTTGGTGGTGAGTGTTTCTTATCTAGACTAGAACACGCGTTACAGTATCGATCTTCACGCACACATCCATTATATTGACTTATAATATTATAATAACACTCACTCCCACACTTTCATTTGGGTAAATCATACATGTCTGGTAACTACTGCTTGTAAGGTGTGGCCCATTTGAGGAATGACTGTGGAATATAGGGCCATTTCACAATCATTCTGGAGAAAGAAAAGAGGGATCTGAGAATTTTTTTTTTCTTTTGTAACAATACAAAGTGTTACCTCATCACTTAATTACAAGATCTACTAGAAAAATGAAATCATTTCAGGTTTCCAGGTCTTACATTCATTTGTTGCTAGACTCTTTATTTCTCTAGCTAGTGAACAAAAACTGTGAGAACAAGGTCTGAACTACAACACAAGTGCCAGCAGAAACTTTCCAATGAAGAGATCAGATCTATGGTTCCTGCTGTTCCTCCGGACGATGAACTTAGAGGACTTGATGGATCCAGGGTGCCCCTCCTCCCCATCACCACATTACCATCTTTGTTAATGTTCTGGTCGGATCCGGGACAACCCCCCCCCCCCCTTCCTTACAAAATCTTGGATCTACCCCTGGGTACATATATCCTTTACAAGTAGGAAATGTAATGACAAGGTCTACACTAAATACCTTCCAGTAGAAACCTCCTTATGAAGAGATTTATGGTTTTTGCTGTTCCTCCTGATGATGAACTTGTAAGGCTTGATAGCATCAGGGTTCTCTTCCTCCCCGTCACCACCATTCCCATCTCTGTTTTGGTCATCCTGCTTCTCACTCGATACTCCCTTTGACTCACCTGTCGCTGAATGCTGGAATGAGAAAAAAAATTAATACTGGCAGTAAGTAGTATTACGTTTTTTACCCTATTAAAAGCCAGGGCTCCAAACAAAGTTCTTTTTCTAGCAGAGGTCCGGATTGAGATTTTTGGGGCCTGTATGAGCGCCACGTTGAAATTTTGAAATTTTGGATGTCGGGACTTACTTTTTTGGGTGCATGCCTGTGTGTTCCAGCAGGTTCATCCGCCTATGTATGTATTAATGGCGAGCCCTGCCCTGCTGTACCTCACCACTGCAATATCTCAAAACACTTAAATATTATCACCCTATTGCAAAACTACGGTACACGTACGAACATATCTTAAACCAGTTTTCCACTTACTACGCTAGGGCCGCCCTTTAAAATAAGATTGGACTTACAATCAATTGTATTATTAAAAATTTTGTTGCTAGTACAAGTACTGTGACAAACATTCTAATTCATTTTCAGCTTGTCATGCCTGTGGATAGACAGAAATAACCGTCTGTTACGGGGAAACCTTTAATATTTCTGACATTTCTCAACCTTCCCCATAGACAAGTCCTTCATATTCATAATTCAGCCTGCTCGTTCATATACCAAAATCAATCAAACTAAAAGTTAAGCATTTCTTCATCTCATTATGAAAAAAGAAAAAGAAAAGAAGAATAACAACACTGGCTACTCACCTCATGTTTGAGTTGACCCAGTGCTGAAAGAATCAGCCGTTTTTCGTCAAGAAGAACTGGTCCTCCTAAAAGCTGATAGGGTTTATAATTCACAGAATTATACCCTTGTTCATTCAACTGTTTTGTTCTTCGGGTATAGTTGTCGAGGAAAACATCCTCTCTTGATGGCGAGGCGCAGTTATAATGGGAACTCGATCGTGCTAGGATCTGTAGTCCTTGGTGCGATTTCAGCGGCAGCGGCTTGGTCTGTACCATGCCATCCTCTTTCACCGCCAGCACTCCGGGGAAGTGTCCGCCCGCTGCCGCCGTGCGGATAATGTCGTTAACAGCTTCATGCGATTTGACTGGAGCTGGTTTCGCTTGGGCGTACGAAGAGTGCCCCTTCACTGGCATTGTTTTCGCGAAAACCATCAATCTATCCTGATTCTTATCTTTACTCCTAGATAATTTATCACATGGTTATGTTATTAAATGTGAACATCTGTTCCAGTTTAGAGTTAAGGAGTTTCTAAAGTATTCCAACAAAGCTACTTCTAAAGTTCTAAACTACAACTTCCAATACTTTTCAGCTCCAAAGTCGACGGCGAACACTTTTTTGCGCTTCGGCGGCCGCACCGATGCACAATCTGCTTATTTGTTGAAGAAAATTACTGCTGATTGATGATTGATGATCTGGCTCACACGACATTCTTTCCAACTTCTTCTAGGTTTTATAACTTCAAGAATAAAGATCTAAATAATGATTGGTACTAATATATGTCTGATTCTTCTATAATGAAGTAGCACTAGCATTCCAATACGAATACATGTATGATTGATAGGGGTAATATTTCTCCACGCTTGCTTACACAGCGGATCGGGTGGGACATGACAGGGCTTCATGTGTATTGTGATCTCTTCTTACTTTTCACCTCCCTCTCCGGCCATAAAAAATGCTCTAAAATATGCTCAAAATATTACATGAAATCATTTCTACTTCCAACTAACTTGATTATTATACTCAAATATAATAATCAGCAAGAGAAATTGATTACATCACAGAAATATTTAATTTTAGCGTGAAATATGCGTCTTGCGAGACCAAAGTGCAGGGAGGGTAGACAATACACATACCAGCCAATTACCGCACAGCTCTATAGTTGCTACGCTACGCAAGTAAACTATTGTGCTCCTACGTGTTCTTCACAGGTAATTTTTGGTGCTACAAATAAGGGCTACTAAGTACTGTGTTTACCTCCCTCACAAAAGGATACTAGCAGCTAGGGAAGGACTCTTGCCTCTTATCTATTGAGCAATTGCGGTCATTGTATCAGATGTAGTATGACACTTAGGTAACTGTTTTATATTGTGAGGAAAAGAATAGGGAGGGATAATGTGGCCCGGGCGCGTACTTTAACTATGCAAAAATCTACTACATGCATATAGAATTAAATTGATAAGTTCTATTGAAGAATTCACCATCGCAGCTGATAAGAGCTGATCACAGAACTCCTAAAGACGTCTTTAGGAGTTCTGTGGAGCTGATATGGAATCCTTAATTTGCAGATAAAAATGCAGCATATCCCGAAGTCACTGGCATGCACACAAACAGAAAATACGCAGTGGACCACTTGTGTCGCAAGGTTTCATTACTACATACTATAGCTAGGGGTAAAAAATAATAATAAAAATAATAATCCAATAACAACACAAAACATTTGACACTTTCAATCCTTAATAACTCAAAAGTCATAACTCGTATCAGACTGAGGTTTTCACCTATAAAGTTGACCGAAGTTTTGGGACATTTCTGTAAATTCTTTCCTTTCATCAATATTTGATTAGATTTTCATTTTTTGTAAAGTCAATGCCACAGGCTCTGAGTGTATCAGTAATTAATACAGAGCACAATTGTCACTATTGAGCACTTCTTTTAACCACAGCACGGGATGCCCAGATTCATGAATGACAGGTGCGTGCGACGCACAATGGCATTGTTGTGTTCCGAATTGATGATACGTACAGATTGTGTGTGTGTGTGTGTGTAATTGGGTTTTTACAGACGTGTATCAATCAGATTATGATTAATTACGTCTGGGACCGACCTTTAACGTCACCATCCGAAAGACGTGACTCAGTCTCGAACCTGGGTCCGCTGAATTAGTTTATAACTTCCACTGGTAGCTGGATTACAGGCGCACGCCACAACGCCCAGTTCACACAGATTTTGTGGCCTTGATTTTTTTTAAGTGAAAGCCTAATTATTTATGTTGAGAGTCACAGGCGTAGCCAGGATTTTTCAATAGGGGGGGGGGGGGCACAGGGGTGTCGATCCGTGTTCATGATACTAGGGATTATGGCACCCGGGGCAAAAAAATGAAGTCCCCCCCCCCCCCCCCCCCCAATCCCGCGTGCCTAAACTTATCTTCGTCTGCGAAGGAGCAAAGCGACCGAGCGGCACATTTTTTAATTTTTAACCCTTAAAAAAATTTCTTGTGCATTTTATCCAGGAAATTTTGCAATAATTGACCACCACAATAGACCTGTTTACTAAAGTGATTCACATTTATGGATGTTTCTTTCCTGGGGACCTAGTAACGAGGTATTCCATTAACCTGTTATTAATGAATGAACTACAATACTTGGAATCCAGTTTGCATACATTACTTGTTCCTATGTCTGGCAAGCCTCTGGCATGCTTTCAGGTTGTCAAGAACAACCTTTGTTTCAAAAGTATGCATAAAATTTGAATCACTTAGTAAACAGGTCTATTGAGAGGTAAAGAAACTCAAATGTTAAACATTGATAAGCGGTTTTCTATTCACTCACTTCTACAATCGGGAGAAAAACTAACGAAAAACCATGAAAGGCATGAGAAAGAGTCGAGAAATTCAGCAAGGCTATACCTGAAGTTGAGATTTCTTTCATAAGTTGAACCTTTGCAAATGCTCTTTTATATACTTTATCCTACATTGGGGCGCAATATTTAGCAGGAGTCATATGAAACATATATGATATAGCGATCAAAGCAATCACGGCTTTTTTTTTTCAATTTTCAACGTTTAAGCTATTTAAGAACCATATAGGCCTACTGGGGGCCCGAAACTACAAGATCCTGAAAGATAATAAATATGGGAGGGAGCAAAGCGACCGAGCTTTTGAAAATATTCACATTTCAAACCTTAACTAGATTTCTAGTGCATTAACACTGCGGATTTTTGGGTGCGTAATCCGTATAAAGATTATGATTTTTCTTTCTGCCCCCATCCCCTAGATACGCCACTGAGCGAGGGTGTGGGAGGGGTTATCCCCCCTCCCACACCAGGGACTTTTTCGAAAATCTGTCCATAAAACTTCCATTTTAGAGCATCCCAAAATGTTTTTTAATGAATAAAAGGAATGCACGGATCTACGCCAATGGACGGAAACCCTCCAATGAGAATGACAATGCGAGCAAACGAATTTTCTTCCATATTTTCGCATTGAAATTATGGCATTTTTTATTTCCTTACAAAGTCTTCTAATAAGCAAAGAATGTGATGGTATTTCAAGGTCATACATAATGAGTTTGGAAAATTATTAGTTTTAAGTTAATGTATCATAATTATATTGGGGGATGATAATACAGGCCACCCCCCCCCCCCCCACCCCCGGGATAGACACCCATGGGGGCCAGACGTGAAGGATCCAACCGTATAGTCAAGATTTCATTTTAGGGGGCGGTTGTAAGCACGCGAAGAGTGCGAAATTGGTAGCTCCCCAGGGGGTGGGTGCGTTTATCTCTGTCATTTTACCTCTGGCATTTATTCCTCTGGCATTTTTACCACTGGCATTTTTACCTCTGGCATTTTTACCACTGGCATTTTTACCTCTGGCATTTTTACCTCTGGCTTTTTACACCGAACCGGCTGAATAGGGGGGGGGGGGCATGGCCCCCTTGTGACCCCCCTGTCTACGCCAGTGCTAAGAGTGTTATTTCAAGAATATTATTCAAGAAAATTTTAATAAAACTAACTCAAAATGATTTTGGTATCCTTCAACTTTAAAATGTGAAAACCTCAGTCTAATATACTATACAATTTTTAACTTTTGAGTTATTAAATAATTTTATTATTTTACACTTAGTACATCTTCCTTTTACAATTCTCCAATTTAAAAAAAAGTTCTTGTCATGAACTTTCTGGAATTTACTCAACCTTTTTTTGCACAAATTTTTAATATTTTGTTGGATAACCACGAAATCTTACGGAAGCGTTGAAGTATTCTACTTGACGACATGACGAGATATATCATCTTTTCAAGTCGGCTTAATATCCGGTTACAGCCCTATAGCTAGAAGGTCCGATAGTTAGCGGGTCCGATAGACCGACACCCAATAGATAGAAGGTTCGATAGACCGAATGTACGAGAGGGTCCAATAGACAGACGGTTCTATAGACCGAATCGACGGAGGGTCCGATAGTCCGAAGGTTCTATAGATCGAATGTCCAACGGGGTCCGATATTCAGCAGGTCCGATAAACAGAAGGTTCTATAGACCGAATCGGCAAAAGGGTCCGATAGTCCGAAGGTTCAGTTGGGGTCCGATAGACCGACAATAACGTAAAAAAGGTAAAATAAGTGGATACAATAAGTTTTTAATAGTTTTATCTCATAAAATGAAAAGGGTAATCCCTTATCTTCTATGTGTATTGTAATAAACCGATGCACTAGGTCTGTAGGCCCATCCCCTCCCCCCCCCCCAAAAAAAATGGGGAACTTATTTTAAAGTTGTTTTTTTTAATACCTTTTTAACATGTTAAAAGTATTTTTATCAGAGCATCATCATCATCACCGTGGGGCGGGGGTGGTCCACCCATGCAGCTCAACCCCCCCCCCCCGGTTAATTTTGCCACTAAACCGATGTATTGGCAATGGGTAACGCTGACCATTTTTTGAAACATGGAAATCCAATTATATGGTGCACACCAAAGCCCTGAGGCCCATCATGCCCGAAGCTTTTTTTTCTAGTGGAGCAAGCTGAGGAAAGGGCGTCCCCTTCTAACACAAGTGTTACTTTTTTGAAACAAATAAAACTTGTGGGGTGCCCACTTTATAGTTGAATTTTCATTAAAAGTAACAAAAGATGAGATTCTGACAACAAAAGATTCTGACCGATAAAAACTGAATTGTTTCAATTAGGCCCTACCACCTTCTTGGGAGGGAGGCGTTCCCATTTTTTTTTTTTAGGGTTGTCAGGTGATATTTTCCTACCAGCTATGATGTCAGCTTTTATTGTTGCTGCTGGATGTAAGAGGTGCTTGCTGCAAGAAACAATCTAGGCTTAGTTTCTTGATTGTATGAGCGAGCATAGCAAGCGAACGAGAGAGAGAGAGAAAAAAAAAAAGAAGAATTTTGTATCCTGAGAATAGGTTCTAGCGTATTGTTATTCCGTTCTCATAATCTGTGGAACATGTTATCGGCATCTTCCTTTCTCATATTGGGAACAGACTATTGGTCACAGGCCATTATTTCTGAAAATTCATCTCTTTAGCCCCTTTAGGTGAACTTGCCGCTCGATTCCTTTCAGTTATGTTGCTAACATTCTTTGAGTAGAAAAATAGCATAACATTAGCTAGAGATTCAAGATGCAAACCAAATAACTTCCATAAGAATATGACTTATTAATACAATTGGCATTGGTTTATATACATAAATATGGCGATTATATTAATAACTAATATCAATAATGAAAATATAATGGACATTGGTAAATAACCCTAATAATGCTAGTGAGCGAAGTTTTTGAATTTTTGTTTTCTTCTCTTTCCTTTCTGATTTCTTTTCTTTTTCTCTTCTTTTCCTTTCTTTTCTTTTCTTTTCATCCTCTTCCTTTTTTGCTTTTTCTTTGGTTGGAACGCCCCCACTTATTTTAACCACTTATCATTTTATCCACTATTTTACCCTTTTTACATATTTATTGTCGGTCTATCGAACCTTCTAACTATCGGACCCCTACTGAACCTTTTGCCGATTTGGGTCTATAGAACCTTCTGTCTATCGGACCTTCTGACTATCGGACCCGTTGGTCATTCGATCTATAGAACCTTCGGACTATTGGACCCTCCTGCCGATTCGGTCTATAGAACCTTCTGTCTACTGGACCCTCTCGTACATTCGGTCTATCGAACCTTCTATCTATTGGGTGTCGGTCTATCGGACCCGCTAACAATCGGACCTTCTAGCTATAGGGATGACCCCCAACATCCATATCATGTCGACATGTAAAGATATTTAACTTACCATGTCGACTTATCAACTTTCATGAGTCGACGTGGCGAAATAAATTATCTTGCCAAGTTGACTTCACAAAAAGTTCATGTAGTCATGGCGCCATATATCTTATATCAAGTCAACTTCCCAAAAAGTAGGCCTATGACGTCATGATGACATGAACCTTTTGAGCTGTCGACTTCATTATTATAATCAGTATTATAATGAATCAATGATAATAATAATAATTATGATTATTATCATTATTATCAGAATCAATATATTTATTTTGTTATTGAATGTATTATTATAGGTTTTCCCGCCCAATTTCATCAGAGTTGCATTTGAATTCATGAATAGGCGTTCAAGTTCGAACCATTTTCGTCAACTCTCTGCTCTCATGGTTCATTTTCATTCTTTGAGCATTAAATTTAGTTTTATATCATTCCTTTTAAATTTTATTTCATTCAATTTAGAGAGAAATTCATTCAATTCAACGAAGCAAAGTTGTCATTCAATTTGGCGCCAGCTGGATAGACGTTCAATTTCGTCCCAAATACCAATTTCAATTTCATTTATAGGCACACACCTTCGCACTTTGAACGTTCGAATTCAATTAACATAAACAAGTTCTGTTGTTCTATGTAATTCTTACCTCATTTTTTCACGTCATATGCACCCCTTTTCACTGTTTTTGATTATATAATTTCCTTCTCATTTTTTCAAACTTTCATTTTCAAAGTTTATTTTTATCATATTTCCTGCTTATTCCTAGAGCGTCTGCGAGTTCTAGGTAGTCTTGCTTGTTGTCGAATGCTTCAGCCAACCTAATTCTGTCCGTATTCGAGATATTCATGTAATCTCCTCGAGCCGCCACCATAGTCGTGCATAAATGAATTGTATACAGGCCCCTGGGAGGCGGGGGTGCTGGGGGTGTGCAGCACCCCCAGATTTTTTTTGAGGGGGTGCACATCACCCCCTAGAAGGCAGAGGATGCGGGGTGCTGTAGCCAGCAAAATGCTTATGACTTTTTTGCTTGCTTGTCAAAGATTTTTGGACTTAAAAAGACACCCCAAAACGTTGAGGACTTTTTTTTTGCTTGTCAGAAAATTTTGTGAATATCACAAAATCCTGGATACAAAAAAAAAATCTGCTCACAGCACCCCTAGTAACAAAATCGTTCCCTGGGGCCTGATTGTATGTATAATTATGAAAGTGGAGTTGTTGTTTCGATGACGGTTTGACAGAGGAATGAGAAAGATCAATATAAGGCAAATGTCACATTTCAAGGTAAATAAAGTTTGCATAATTAACAAATGCAGATTACAAAGAACATAAGCAGTAACGAAAAACACTGCCCAAATGCTGAAAATGCTTGCCTATTCGTGAATTTGAATTCCCAAACGTTCATCAGGGCAGAGCAGGTGCGAATTTGAATACATTTTACGTGCATTTTTAATTTGAACGCGCTTTTTACACGTTTATTTGGGAAAATTATGAAATCGCATGCTAATGAAATTAAATTGAATTAACTAGTTAGCTTTTTGAATGTTGATCTCGATGATCATTCAAATTCGCTCGAAATTGAATGATTGCATTGTTAAATCGGATGCATTTTTGACGAAATTGGGCGGGAAAACCTATATTATTACTATCAGAAGCAGCCCGTGGACATCCACGGGCGCTAGCTGTGTTTATGATTAATCATCATACCGTATATTTTGTCTCAATAATCGAGTGAATAAACAGAAAAGTCGGGTAAAGTGTTACTTTTTTTTTACCAAGAAGTATTTACAACATATTAATATGTGTTATTTATTCAAATCTTACATGAGTTCTGAAGATCGAAAATACATTTTCATCTCGATGAAGACTAAATGACGATTGTTTTACTTTATGAATGACTTAATAATAATTAGGTGGTCTGTCCATCGGACAGATAACCTCTTAATTTCGTCAGAATTTTTTATTTATTTTTTATGCACCCAATTTTGTCCCCACGATATCTCAGAATCGGCCATGTCAATTTCCTTCAATTTCATGCCATGTATGGAGTCTATCATGGACATGCCGTGCGAACCTTTTTGAGGTCCTCAGGCCATCATGACGTCATCCAGGCGCCATTTTTTGAAATCACATTATCGATCATATTTTCATAACGAGTCATCAAAAGTAAACCATATTTGACACACATGAACGTCAGGTCAAGCCTCAACATGGCATGTAATAAAAATCCGCACGAACATAATGACGCGCACGTCAAAATTTAATAATGCTCAAAATCACCCAAGGACCAAACGAGAGTAGGCCTACGTTTCAGGTCATTTTAAGCATTTCAAAAATGTGCGCGCACACACGACCGTGCGCGCGCACATCACGTATCTTTAATAGAGAAAAACGCCGTTTTTTCGCATGGAATAGCTTTCTGATAGTTTTCTTGTCGATTTCCAACAATTTTCATTCATCCTCGACGTCTAGCCTATGCGTCTAGCTAATAATGGCGCACGAGCGTGTCAAACTTTAAAATCCGCTCGCGCGTCAATGGGCAATATAATGTAAAAAGTGGTAAAAACATGCCTATCTAGAATCGGCTAAGATAGTCCACGAACCCCCAATTTTTTCGTCATAACATTATTTTGATAGAGTATGAGTTGGAGATATGATTTCATGCGTCATTTGCCCCTTGATTTCATTATGGCGTCATCATAATAGCCTCATTCCATTTTGCAACGTTTTACACGCATTTCCTATGGGGAATAAAATTTGGTCATATTTTGATTCTACATTTCAGTCTTCTAAAAGCAATAGCTCCATCATTCGTCCATGTTTGTCGCCCAGCTTGGAGTATGTTGTAGTTGAGAAAATTCTCTATCTTGACTGCAACCTTTATATTTTGATCAGATCTCGGGATCATACGCATATTTCAATTGGAAAGTGGGATTTGAGAATCTCATTTTCCGTTACACGTTATCTCTATGGGGATAATTCTGGTACGGTGGTCTTAACACAGAACTGCGACGCCCGAGGAGCCGGGTTCGATCCTGGTTCGATCCCCATTGGGGTGGGGATTTTATTTTTTATTCATTTTTAATTATTTGTTTTCTACCTTATTTTAACATCCTCTTCTAGTATTAAAGTAGAACGTTAATGATTTTAAATATTGGCTTAATACTTATTATTGCATAGATGGCATTAATTAAACAAGGTTATCCAAATTCAACGCTTGGAAACATTTGAAGTAATGATTATTATCAATTATAAAACGGTAAAATACAGCCCCCGATATAGCAGCTGAAGAGCTCCTCGAACGCTGCTGAGATATGTGACGACACACCCTGGACCAGTCCTGTCTAAGCAGACGATGTCCCATAACATCTTACACATTTTTCAGAGCCTATTTTGTCATCTCCTCTTCACTTATTTCTTTTCCTTCACTAGGGTCAGTCTTAATGTTAGTCTGTTGCCTCACTCTTAACTTCGTGTATGGTATTATTTTGATGAAAAATGCAGCGTTAAAAAAATAAAGGAATCAGTCACTTGTAAACAAAATAAGACGCCATTGTATTTTCAGCTGCTTGCACCGGGCCATGTTCGGCGTTTCAAGAGGGAACGAATACCATCCTGCTATTATTCGGAGGGCTTTTCAATTTGAAAGTGGGGTTTATTTCATTGATCATTGACCCTTCTCCTATGTATTTACAATCAAACGGTTTTAGCTATCAGAATCAGTTTCACTTTCCCTTTATAATGGTGTGAAATAAGGTCATGTTTAAATACACCAAACTCTTTATAATTTCATAAATAATTGCATTGCAATTACGTTCATTCATTATAGGACGTCGTCTGCTTAAGCAGGATCGATCCCGTGTGTGACGACATCAAAACATCGCTATATTTCTGGCGAATCCTCGGATATTCCAGATGCTGAGAAGAGCTTTTATTTGTGTTGTTTTTATAATCACCAGATACGCAGTTGACATAAAACTTATACGATTGCCATCTGTAAGCTTCCCAGTTTCTAGTGATACATTAATTGCCATATTTGTGATTTTCTTTGAATATCTACTTTAAGGACAGACCACCTAATTCTTCCGGCAGACGAATTAAGATCTCATCTAGTTTTATTCATGTTACGTCGGCCCTGTGGCCTGTGGATGACACACGATCCCATTTACACCAGGGCGGGATTCTCGCACATAGAGCATGAATAGATTTATAGTAGTAAATCCATAGTATATCCACAGGCGTAGCCAGGATTTTTCAATACGGGGGGGGGGGGGGGGGGGGCAGACGCGAAAGATCCAACCGCACAGCCAGGATTTCATTTTAGGGGGCGGTTGTGAGCACGCGAAGAGTGCGAAATTGGTGGTAAGCACGCAGGGGAAGTTTTCCCGCGCGAAGCGCGAAAGCTCTGACGTTTTATATCCAATTTGGCTCGTAGCATTTTGTTTTAGGAGGAAAGTTATTTCAACGTCCAGACTGCTTTTTAGTTATGCTTTTTAAGTGGCTGAAAAGGAGGGGCCATGGCCCCCCTGTGCCCCCTGTCTACGCCAGTGTATAGAGCTAGAGGGAGCAACTTGATCTTGCCATGTTTTTGTGGTTTAATACTCAAGAGAAATTAAGGCCATGAAAACATAACATGCATAATTAGCGGTACGTCCCTTTTGAAGGATACAAAAATGAGAACAATTGAATTTATTGTCATTTTCTTTTTCAGGGGGATTATTGGCCCCTTATATATGGGTCTTGGGAGGACCGACGGATTGACTGTACCCTTTTTCTTGATTTTTGCTATTTTTGATACCCTAAACGCGTAACCTGGGTCAGCCAGTTGCTGAAAATGTACAATTTTTTATCCGTTTTCACGTGGATGATGTACCGGCATCAATGAGACATCTCCCCTC
The DNA here is from genome assembly GCA_025617745.1 of Heliocidaris erythrogramma. Classification (NCBI taxonomy): domain Eukaryota; kingdom Metazoa; phylum Echinodermata; class Echinoidea; order Camarodonta; family Echinometridae; genus Heliocidaris; species Heliocidaris erythrogramma. The sequence goes on from CM046858.1 coordinate 16,414,381, forward strand.
CCCCCCCCCCCCCCCCGCGACCGCCGTGAAACCATAGAGTTGTGTATGTAACCATGAAGCTACAAGTGATGTAACTCTATATGCGTGAAACATAGAGCCCTGTTACACTAGTCTAGTTCTGGACGTAATTACTTCGTCCGTAAACCCCATGAAGCTATATGAGTTATACAAACCCCGTGTGTACGTGTGTGCGCACCCAGCGTAGAACGGTGCGAAGTCAACTGATTCACTCTCCCTACAAATTCATTACTCCCTCCGGAAATTCAATGATTTAAAAATGAATTTATGAAATATGGACGGCATGTGTATTTATTTAGAAAAGCGAACATCTCTGCCAAGTAGTACGTTTTGTGGTTTGTTTTCTACTTTTTAACTTTATCTTGGGGTGTTTGAATTTAGCTGTGGTTGACTACATACGACCAGGAAATTCCTAGAATGTTATAGAATGAAGATAAAGAAATTTTCCTTCGAAAAAAATCTGGTTCCTGGGGTCGTATTCTGAGCATCATTTTATCTCTAAATTTTTTTTATTTTATCTTTTTGTATTCCGAGACCACATTTTATCAAGGATTTTATCTCATATTTTATCTCAATTATACACGTTGAGTGCGATATATTTGGACAAATATAATGCTAGTCGCGTGATTAAAATAAACAAAAAGATACTGAGTACTGACTAAATTCTCCAGCAACATTCTCATATGATTATCGAATTCTATTACAAGATTTTTGCCAACTAATATCACACTTGCAATAATGCTTGTGATGGTCTTTTAAAACCTCGGAAAGTACCCTAGTCGTTTTCATGAAATCCTAGCAAAAAGCGCGATTGCGCTTTGATGCACGCGTATTGAAAATTGTAAAAATAGCGCATTCGCGCATTCTTGCCCCATAGACTGGCAGAGAGCAATTCTATTGGCTGAGCATAATGAAAGTGAAATCTAACGACATTTCTTATTGGTTAAGGCATCATAAATGGGCGTGTCTTAGATGAAATAAAGTCTCGCTAAAATGGTTCTCAGAATACCGATTTAAAAATATTTTAAGGGTATTTTATTTCACTGACTTAAAATCTACCTGGGGCGGTATTCTGAGATTCATTTTATCTCAGATAAAATCTGAGATTTTAAGTCAATGAAAATACCTTTAATACCTTTACGTTTAATACCTTTAAGTCTTTAATAAGAAACTTCCTCTTGTACATTAATCATGATCGTGAATATATAAATAAATATATATATATATATATTTGGCGAAAGAAAATGATGACATATGAAACGGTTGTAGCTCTTATGGTCTCGACTTTATTCGTCAAGCTTTCGATCTATAACATGATCTTCTTCAGGAATTCATATACATGTGTTGGCTTGTAATGACATCTAAATAATATGTCACCCTGAGGCTCACGAACCTCTACAGAACATACATGTTGGGTCACGACTGTACAAATGATTGTATTAAAAGGAAAAGAGAGATGTTTAATCAAACAGTCCAAATAATTATGGAGGATGTATGAATGCCGGTGTTTTTCCAATAACTTATCAAGGGCACATGCACATACTTTTAAATTCTACTGAGATAATATTGAAATTTACAACATTTAGTATATATACTATGTTTTTAATAGAAATCACAGAGGTTCTAATCTGTTTTTCATTGATTGAAACCTTAAAAATTCATGAATCATAAATATCTTATCTTTTAACAGATTTTACTAAAGCTTACACTGATCTGTTTCATTTAAATTTATGCTTTCAATTCAGCAAAGTTCATACCAGAGTAAACTTACTCTCACAATGATCTGCACACTAAAAAGGTTTGGAACAATTTCAGCGAATACTCGGCAAAAAGAGAACATGCATATTTGTTGGGTACAATTTAACCAATATTGGGTAAAAATTTACTAAAAATGAGTAAAATTTACCTATTGATGGGTAACATTTTAAATGAACAAACATGCATGTTCTCTTTTTACTCAGTATTTGGTAAGTTTTAACCATCTGCTTTTAGAGTGCAAAAACATCTCAACACAACGACTGTACACAATTATAATGGAAAGAATTTCCAATATGTCCTAGTCTTTTGGGTACAACAAAGCTAAAATGACTCTTTCTTGTATCATGATTATGAACATTTTACACACGAGTAAAATTATTAGTAATGTAATTTGATTTGATTTTATTTTATTTCAACATTTTTCCATGTATATAACAAAGGCAAGAGATAACATATGAACAGATACTGCGTAATACAAAATAATACATACATATAAACATATAAGCAAATGAATTACATAATATACATATAGAGTTTAACGTATTATATAAAAATAGAAATATAAGTAATGTATACTAGTAATTTGTAAGTATTATGCAATACAGCAAATTGAAAAAATGTAGGAGACTGCCATCATAAGCAAAGCTTGACGAGGATGACAGCCTCAAAGAAATAACATGGAGGTAACATCTTACTATAAAAACGAACAAAAAAAAAACAAGAGAAGAGAAAAGAAATATGCGCATTACTGCGCAGGAGTGTGAGTGAGTGTGTGTGTGTGCAGTGCATATTGTATTTGCGTAATGAAAATGGTGTGTTATGGGAGAACATAAGCCATTATCTATTGATGTTATGGAATATTGAATTAAGAATGACAAGATACAATGCAAAATAGTCTTTCTGACACAACTTAACAGAGTGACCAAGAGTTGAGAAATATCAAGTCTGTTGATATTTTGAATACAACATTTTTTTTAGGGATGCCTTAAAAGAAAAGAGAGACACACATTGTCTTATTTGATTTGGTAAGGTATTCCAAACGTCTGGTCCGTGATGTCTTATTGATTTTTGAGCTTTTATTATTTTGGGATTTTCTAAATGATAATCTATAGATCGACGGGTCGGATATGTATGAATGTTAGAGTTTAACTGAAATATATTGTGAAATAAAGAAGGAAGATGATTATAGGAATATTTATACATAAAAATGCCTGTCTGCAAAGTATGAATATCTTGTATTTTTAAAGTTTTTAAACGATGAAATACAGGTTCCGTGTGTGCCAAATAACTTGAGTTTGTAATAATGCGAATAGCTCGCTTCTGAAGCAAAAACAACGAATTAATTCTTATATTACTACAATTGCCCATACAATATTACAATATAACACATGTGATAAAACCAACGAATTATACAGTATAACCATGGACCTCTCTGTAAGAAAACCTTTTAACTTATATAAAATTCCAATATTCCTAGACATTGATGTATGTATATCAAGTATATGATCATTAAAAGTTAAATGAGAATCAATTGTGACCCCTAAAATTTTGTAGATTGTTTCTCAATGAGCGGCAAACCGTCAATCTCAACATTACAATTTATATGTCCATGCGCATTACTATTTGTAAAATAAATAAAGTTCGTTTTCTCTATATTTAATGACAATGTATTGTATTTAAACCACTGAGAAATCTTCGATAGTTCACTGTTTAACTGCGTTATCAGAGTATCAATGTTCTTATGGGAGCAACAAATGCTGGTATCATCTGCAAATATAATAAAGTTTAAAAGTGGAGAAGATCTAATAATGTCATTTATATAAATAATAAATAATAAAGGACCTAATATCGATCCTTGAGGTATCCCACATTTAATATTTAGTTTGTTTGATTCATGACTTTCGAAAGATACATATTGTTGCCGGTCTTCCAAATAATTATTAAACCATGAAAGAACTTGACCTCTGACTCCGTAATTTTGTAATTTGTGAATTAATATCTTGTGATCTATTGTGTCGAAGGCTTTTGACAGGTCCATAAATACTCCTATAACATGTTCATTGTTTGAAAAGGCTTCAATTATTTTATCATACATGTGTAAAATAGCATAATCAGTAGAGTGACCATGTCTAAAGCCAAATTGGTTTGGAATTAATAAATCATTTTTTTGCAGAAATGTATGAAGTCGTTTATAAATAATCTTTTCAAGAATTTTAGAAATACTAGGTAATAATGATATGGGCCTGTAGTTAGAAATTAAGGAAATGTCATCTTTTTTATAAATGGGAACTACTTTAGCGATTTTGAGGCAGTTCGGGCATTTGCCCGTTAACAATGACTGGTTAAAGATATACGTTAAGGGGGTTACAATATAAAAAATAATTTGTTTTAATAAGCAAACACTTATACCATCATGGCCACTAGAATTTGTAGAATTAAGTTGTCGAACTATATTTATAATTTCATTTTCATTGGTTGGAATAAAATATAAAGAATTATCACAAGGGGGTTGCAAGAATTTCGTGTAATTTGCTTCACCAGCATTTATATTTGCTGCTAAATTAGGACCAACATTTATGTAATACTCATTAAAAGCATTTGAAATTCTGATTGGATCAGTAATTTGTTGTTCATCAATTATAAAACAATCATTATTTTGTTTGGTTTTCTGTCCTAAAAGATCCTTTACAGTTTTCCATAATAAATTAGTGTTACTTTTATTTGTATTTATATTATTAGAATAATATAACTTTTTAGATAATCGTATAGAAGATGTAAGAATATTTCTATAAGTTTTATATTTATTATGTTTTTCCATACACTGACTTTTAAAGGGATACGCAACCGGGCGGCTGTGGGGAAAGTCGGGATTGCGTAAGCCCCATTCACTCGTACACAAAGTTTGTGCGTCGAATGCGTCCGTTGGACTATTGGGATTATATTCCGGACTGCACGAAGCCGACCGAATCTCGCACGAGAGCTCGAGTTCAGGCGGAGCGTGCATGTTGCACCGCGACTAATCTGTCCGAAGATTGTACCCCACGGGGCAACGGCATGATCAGGAAACGAACACGGTGCCCTCTTGCGGCATAAAAACGTCCACAATCTGCGATTGAGTATCCCTTTAAGGGCTTCCCTATATAATTTATTACGAGTGGCTATGGACCGTTTAATACCCTTAGTAATCCATGGTTGCTTAACCTTATTAGACCTTTTTGAATTCACTAACGGTACATTTTTATTATAATAAAATAAGAAAGTTTTCATAAAATTATCATATGCTATATTAATGTCCGATTCATTTATAAATACATCATCCCATTTTTCTTGTGCTAAATGAACATTTAATATTTCTATATTTCGTTTTGTTTCTTTTCTGTGCTTTTGATATCTATTTTTATTCTTATTTTGAATAAAATGAGATTGAGAAATAGTAAATATTGGCAAATGATCAGAAACATCATAATAAAGTAAACCATTAAAATTTATTTTATGAGTTACATTAGAAAATATGTTATCAATAAGAGTCTTTGAATTACCTGAAATTCTAGTAGCTTTATCAATATGAGAATTAAAAGCATAAGACTGTAAAGTGCTAACAAATTTCACTGTATGATTATTATCAATATCAAGTAAATTAATATTAAAATCGCCCATTATATAAACTTCTTTATTTTCTTCGCTTATAGTATCGAGACATTCATCGAGTTTATCAAGAAAAGTATCAACATTATTGTTGGGAGGTCTATATATCATACCTATTATTATATTTTTAGTTTTATCATTTAATATTTCAACAAATAATTCCTCAAAACTATCAGTTTGTACATCTAAATCGGACCGTAACCTAATTTTAAGATTATTATGCATGTACAGTGCTACACCGCCTCCTCGGCTATGGATACGATCAGAACGATACATTTGATAGTTAGCTATATTAAATAAAGGAGGGGAATTTTTTTGTAGCCAAGTTTCGGACAAACCTATAACAGAAAACGGGAAATTATATAATTGAGAAAATAGTAATTGTATAGATTCAAAATTCTTATTTAAACTTCTTGCATTAACATGAAATAAACTAAATGGTTGATGAGGGTAAACATTTTTATGACAATGAGAAGTATTTCTTGGCGATACATTTGCGTCAATTCGATCACTGCATTCTAATTGATTAAATCTAGAATTAAACTCTTCTATTGTAAAATAATTGCTTTCATTATTTCTCAACTCCTGGTCAGAATTTGTGTCCTGAAAAATCATTTACAAATAGGAATGCATTGACTGAATATAATAACCATAACGAGGAATATGTGAGTGTTCGTGTATGTTTGTGTATGTCTGCGGGGGTGAGGCTTACTAGGTGTAAGTGAGGGTGTGTGAGGGTGTGTGTGTGTGTGTTACATGAACACTTAACCAATGGCATTTAGGGCTGAGTGGTGACATAAACATAAATTCTTTCAGCTCTCATAATCAAATATATCTATAAACAAATAAGGGACATTCAATATCGAATGTGTCATACATATATGCAGAAATAGAAACCGCTTTATGAAATAAGTATGTACCCTGAGAAATTAATCATAATAAATGTGTAGTGACTAAAAATTATATTTAGCTAATAATCGTCAATAACACTTCGTCATTCCAAATTTCCTTTTTTATAAATTAGAAAGTATGCATAAGAAAGTTATTTGTTGTTGTCTTTTGACACTTGGATGATGCAGTACAACTATATTACTATAACAAACTCAGTTGCATGTCTTATATGAAACATATTAAAAACATAGCATGTCATTGAGAACAAATTATGAAATTAACGGAGTAACAACTCAGTTGCATGTCTTATATGAATCATATATATATATAAAAAAAAAACATAGCATGTCATTGAGAACAAATTATAAAATTTACTATGCATAAATTCTTTCAGCTCTTATAATCAAATATATCTATAAACAATAATAAGGGACCTTCAATATCAAATGTGTCATACATATATGCAGAAATAGAAACTGCTATATGAAATAAATACACTGACAAATTAATCATGATAAATGTGTAATGACTAAAATTATATTTAGCTAATAAAGTTGATCCGCAGGGAATACAGCTTTTATGGATATATTATTTAACAAAAATTTGGAACGCATATAAAAAAAAAATATATATATATTATATTAAATAAAAATTTAAAATTAGAATTATATACTTTATGTACTACCAGACTGCACAATGCCGAAAAATATGGCATTAATATTATTTTTTTATGAATTTCTCTAAACAAAGTTGTAAAACATTTAATAAATTCCTAAATACACAATTTTCTTCCAATAGGTACAATGTAGACATTGTATAGAGGTGAATTCATATTTGTGCAATATTATAATACAAAATACATGGTACACATCGTCATTCCAAATTTACTTTTTTTATAAAATATGAAACATATATAAAAACATAGCATGTCATTGAGAACAAATTATGAAATTAACTATACATTCCGAAACAATCATTTTGTATTTTTAAATTTTCCAGTTTGAAATACTGATTTACATCTGGGCCCTGTTTCATAATTCTTAAAAAAATCAATATAAAAAGTGTCACATTTCTACCAAATCTGCTCACAGCCAATTAAATGCAATGATTTCAGTAGCTTATAACAATTACTTGTACTGTAAATTGTCATTGGTAACAAGTTTTATGAAGAAGGGCCCTGAATGATATATTTTATGTCCATGGTGCAATGCAAATTGTTTAGATCTTTGCTCAACACAGAGAACACTTGCTCTTTCCAGTTTGCCTTTCCCGACATGTCCTCTCCGGCCTGAGCAATTTATAACTCTTACAATCTTATGTTGGATTATTTTTCACTTTTTTTAGATCCCTCTTGCCCAGACTGATATACCAAGCAGCATTACCATGGTCTAATAAACACTGTATCAAAGCAAAACATAATAATATACGCATTGACTTCAAATTCATGCAGGTTTGATATCGGTACAAAAAAAATTAAAGCGAGCATTAGACTCTACTAATACTATACATGGAAGCGATCACTCATAAATTTAATTCCGAGATATTTCACGGATTCTTAGCTCTCTTTTTCTTGATTGTTATATTTTACTTCGAATGCCGAGGTATTTTTTAAAATTTCTTTTAATACAGAACAAAATGATTTCCGTTTTACCTATAGATGTAAAGAGAACTTATTATCTGTCACACAATCACCACATCTCGACAACTCTTCACTTGGTTTTTTGTTAAATCAACTTTTACCTCTGAAAACAGGAGCACGCCATCGTCAGCATATAGAAGTAATTTAGAATTTTTCACCCAAATACACATATCATTGACATAGCTCATGAAGAAAATGGGGCCTAATATACTCCCATGTGGGACCCTGCATTTTATTGACAAGGATTCTGATGTCACATTATTCGTTGATACCACGTGATATCGATTAGACAAGATTCCAACCAATCGACGCATACTGTGTCTAATCCCATTACTTCCAAATTTCCGAATTTCATGGTTTACAGTATCGAAAGCCGTTAGTAAGTCGACCAGAACCATTCCAACAAAGCATCCTTGAGAAATCTCAGTTCGTACAAATCAAACAGATGAAGTAGACATGTATCAGTGGAATAAAAAAAAGAGTCTAGTGACTCTCCTTGTACAATACGTAAGGGAATGATCGCTTATACCGATGTCAATAACGCCACTTTGCATTACATGTATTTGACATAATAATAATAATAATAATAATAATAATAATGGATATTTATATAGCGCTCATATCCACCATGAATGGTGCTCAAGGCGCTCCAATATTACCCCGGCACTAGGCTACCGATTTCGGTGCTCACAGCATTCAAGGAATTAATTGTAAATACACATATAGTACATATAATTGAAAATAACCCAATTAGTAAAGTTATATCACTGTTCAAATTGAATTTTCATTGCATATATATATATATATATATTCCCGGCTGAGACATTTTTTCAACCTTTGCAAAAATTTCAAAAAGGGAGGATAGCTCTGGGGAACTTTGATTTAAGTTACGCAACCATTATTCTCTCATTTCCTTTCACATTATATATATATATATATATATATATAAGAAAAAAAACCTAACCCCAATATAATCACACATCTATAGACAAGATATACAAGAGTGTATTCTCGTACAGGGTGCGTACTCAAAAACAATCTTTAAAAGAACGCCCGTATACAAAGAGCAATAATACATGTATATTAAGTACGACACAGCGATTATGATATAAGAATATATATTTTTGAAGGGGGATCTCTGGTGGAAAATCATCTTACTCTTTAAGGTACTTTCTATTCCATGTTTACTAACTATATTACTATTATTTTATAAATCAAAGTAATCTCTGAAGCCCTGTACTCAAAATACATGAGACTCTGTCCATTTCCATGACTATTGGAAAGGAATGAAATTGAATTGAATTAAATTGATGTATTGTAGAAGCATAAAATAATCATTAAGAGACATTAGAAAAAAGAGAAGAAAGAAAAAATATCTTCCACAGACAAATATCTTCATAGGCCTAATATCGTCAGGAGGCCCTAGCTACTCTTCTGCAGCAAGTAAATAGTCAATATCATACTGTTAGATAAGTAATGTAATCGCATGTATACATTTACACTATACAGAACATACACTGAAAATGTGAAAACATTAAATCATCTCCTGGAGCTCATATTCCAAAACTGCAGATTATTATTTAGTTACATTACCCCGGCACTAGGCTACCGATTTCGGTGCTCACAGCATTCAAGGAATTAATTGTACATACACATATAGTACATATAATTGAAAATAACCCAATTAGTAAAGTTATATCACTGTTCAAATTGAATTTTCATTGCATATATATATATATATATATTCCCGGCTGAGACATTTTTTCAACCTTTGCAAAAATTTCAAAAAGGGAGGACAGCTCTGGGGAACTTTGATTTAAGTTACGCAACCATTATTCTCTCATTTCCTTTCACATTATATATATATATATATATATATATATATATAGAAAAAAAACCTAACCCCAATATAATCACACATCTATAGACAAGATATACAAGAGTGTATTCTCGTACAGGGTGCGTACTCAAAAACAATCTTTAAAAGAACGCCCGTATACAAAGAGCAATAATACATGTATATTAAGTACGACACAGCGATTATGATATAAGAATATATATTTTTGAAGGGGGATCTCTGGTGGAAAATCATCTTACTCTTTAAGGTACTTTCTATTCCATGTTTACTAACTGTATTACTATTATTTTATAAATCAAAGTAATCTCTGAAGCCCTGTACTCAAAATACATGAGACTCTGTCCATTTCCATGACTATTGGAAAGGAATGAAATTGAATTGAATTAAATTGATGTATTGTAGAAGCATAAAATAATCATTAAGAGACATTAGAAAAAAGAGAAGAAAGAAAAAATATCTTCCACAGACAAATATCTTCATAGGCCTAATATCGTCAGGAGGCCCTAGCTACTCTTCTGCAGCAAGTAAATAGTCAATATCATACTGTTAGATAAGTAATGTAATCGCATGTATACATTTACACTATACAGAACATACACTGAAAATGTGAAAACATTAAATCATCTCCTGGAGCTCATATTCCAAAACTGCAGATTATTATTTAGTTACATTACCCCGGCACTAGGCTACCGATTTCGGTGCTCACAGCATTCAAGGAATTAATTGTACATACACATATAGTACATATAATTGAAAATAACCCAATTAGTAAAGTTATATCACTGTTCAAATTGAATTTTCATTGCATATATATATATATATATATTCCCGGCTGAGACATTTTTTCAACCTTTGCAAAAATTTCAAAAAGGGAGGACAGCTCTGGGGAACTTTGATTTAAGTTACGCAACCATTATTCTCTCATTTCCTTTCACATTATATATATATACATATATATATATATACATAAGAAAAAAAACCTAACCCCAATATAATCACACATCTATAGACAAGATTATACAAGAGTGTATTCTCGTACAGGGTGCGTACTCAAAAACAATCTTTAAAAGAACGCCCGTATACAAAGAGCAATAATACATGTATATTAAGTACGACACAGCGATTATGATATAAGAATATATATTTTTGAAGGGGGATCTCTGGTGGAAAATCATCTTACTCTTTAAGGTACTTTCTATTCCATGTTTACTAACTGTATTACTATTATTTTATAAATCAAAGTAATCTCTGAAGCCCTGTACTCAAAATACATGAGACTCTGTCCATTTCCATGATTATTGGAAAGGAATGAAATTGAATTGAATTAAATCGATGTATTGTAGAAGCATAAAATAATCATTAAGAGACATTAGAAAAAAGAGAAGAAAGAAAAAATATCTTCCACAGACAAATATCTTCATAGGCCTAATATCGTCAGGAGGCCCTAGCTACTCTTCTGCAGCAAGTAAATAGTCAATATCATACTGTTAGATAAGTAATGTAATCGCATGTATACATTTACACTATACAGAACATACACTGAAAATGTGAAAACATTAAATCATCTCCTGGAGCTCATATTCCAAAACTGCAGATTATTATTTAGTTACATTCTCTTATTGGTTGGTAATATAGTCACAAGTATATGCATGTATTCATTGTCATAATTTTCAATATTATGTTTTTTTGTAACGTGCTAACAGGCAATTACATGTAGTAAAAAAAAAAAAACCTCTCCATAAGAAATATGTTGGCAGTTGCATAATATAAATCTTTTCCGTTCATTCAGATGATTCTCGACATTGTATTTTATAGTCTTTCTCAATCAATATAAAGCAGCATAAATTGCATGAGAGGGTGATGATGTCAGAAGCATATGTACAATCTTTGTGTATTTCACATCTTTACTACAGTGAATCTCATTTCAGTAGAAAGCAGTAGTAAAAAATGAATCATGTTATGATCAGACAATAAGAGATTCTGTGAATTAGCTTAGCAATGTCTATATGACCATCTTTCTTCTTCTTGTTGTTCTTTTTTTTTGGGGGGGGGGGGATTTCCTTTTCTGTAGGCCAACATTTCAGACGATTCTAAAAAGTGCAAGGGACATGAGCTACACAAAAAGTCGTTACAAAAGTTGAAATGTTTCTTCACTTCTAACAATCTCACAATTCAAGTTTGGATTCAAGAGGGCAAATATTGGGATGCAAGGAATTGCAGCTCGCTCTTAAGGAGAGCCTCTCGCAGTATGTGTTTGTTATTCTGACGCTTTGCCCATTCATTAAGGAGCTGCTCTGAAGCACTCCGATAGCTCCTGCCCCAGCTTTCAAGAACTTTCAAGGCATAATCCAGTGAAAATCCCAAGTACACAAAGAAGGAGACAAAGCTTACAGCAGGTATTGCATCGGCAATTTTAATTAGCTCTTCGCCGGTCACTACATCCATGCCAGCTGATGCTGATGCTGATGCTGATGCTGGAGATCTGCTAAGACAATATCCAATATATATATTTTGCAACTTCATTCTGAAAAGCAATATAGACTTTTTGCTTTTTCGTTACATATAATCATATTGTAATATAATATTACGAAATATCTTGTTTTCATGATTTCATATATATATATACACTCAACCAAAAAAGTAAGTTCCCCCCTAGCATTTTTGGATATATCTCAAAAAGTATTTTACCAATTTTCATAATTCAAACGGGAATGGATAGGAAATATTATAACTCATAACATGAATGGCATATTATTGCCACCAGATATCATTATTGGTGTGAAAAAATGCATTTTATGTCAAAATGCATGGGGAAAAAAGTTGCACTTAAGGTTATATGAAGCATATTGTGTACATTTCCTATGCAAGTTAGCAAATGACCTTTTTAAATTGTTATGTAATTCTCAGGAATTTCTTCAGGTACAATATGCTTCCCTATTAAACTGTATGCTCATGAAAAGAAAGAGATAGAGAAATATGCAATAAACCATGCTTAAAAGTTCAGAATCATGAGTGATTGTGTAAAAGTCAATGCAAATCACTAAAGTGCAACTTTTTTCCCCATGCATTTTGACATAAAATTCATTTTTTCACACCAATAATGATATCTGGTGGCAATGATATGCCATTCATGTTATGAGTAATAAAATTTCCTATCCATTCCCGTTTGAATTATGAAAATCGGTAAAATACTTTTTGAGATATATCCAAAAATGCTAGGGGGGAACTTACTTTTTTGGTTGAGTGTATATATATATATATATGAAATCATGAAAACAAGATATTTCGTAATATTATATTACAATATGATTATATGTACCGAAAAAGCAAAAAGTCTATATTGCTTTTCAGAATGATTATTTCCTTATTGGGCTAGTTGGTAAATTTAAGCAAATTTTGTATGTTTATATGTTATTTCATATGCCTTTTTATCTTTATAAATTTTCTTTCATAATGTGTATTGTCTTGTGTTATTTTGCATCATCTCATCAATTACATGCATTGATTAGAGACATAAATCATAGGATGTCTACGATATCAGGATTTTCTTCTTTCATATGGTTAACATATTTACTTTTTCTGTTTTTATCTCATATTCAGACTTTCATCATGTAAAAGAATCTTTTCATCAAAATCTTGAAGTTCAGCGCTCAAAACTCAGTCTCTTTTTCAGCCATTGATGATTTCACGGGCCAGACAGCGGGCCATGCAGCGCTGGGAGAACGCGCAAAGAATGTTTGAAAAAGATCTCGCAGATAGAAAATAGAACGTTAACAATAAAGTGTTAAAGAGCTCATATTGAGAAAAGAAGTGGTATGCGTTTTTATAGGTTTTTCCGTCCAATTTCGCACTAAGTGCATGCAAGAGTATAAATAGTTCATTCAATTTCGTTATAGGTCATTCAAAAATTCAAACTAGTCATTCAAAAAATCGCCATAGGGCAGCCAAAAATTCGTAATGGGCAGTCAGATTCGCCATAGAGCAAGCAAAAGTGTAAAAATATCATTCAAATTCGCCATAGTGCATTCAAATTAGCACGGAAGAACACGTGACTGAAGATAAAGCATTCAATTTCGCCATAGGGTATTCATGTTCCTCACTGATGCATCCAATTTAGCTCTGTATTCAAATGATTTGTAAACAGTAATATATATAAGAAAAGCGTAGGAATTGGTACCACCACTCTCAGCGTTACATGGCCCGTAAAAGATTCTTTTACATGATGAAAGTCTTAATATGAGATAAAAACAGAAAAGTAAATATGTTAACCATTGGAGCAGAAATTTGAATAATTGCACTTTCATATGATAAAATACAAAAGAAAAAGTGGGGATATGACATCATCAGCGCACTCACTGCATATTCATGTGACGTGCATATCACTGTTTTACCAAAATAATGCAAAACTGAAAAATTCCATAACTTCATTATTTTTCATACGATTTTGATGAAATTTTCATTGATTTGTTTAATTTTACTCTATTTATTCAATTCATATTAATTTCAGGCCGGAGTACTCCTTTAAAGGGTGCCCCATATTTAGAATGGTATTTTTACTGTGATATAAATTTTATTTGGGCTCAAAATAACAAGTTTTGCACAATGATCAAGAGAAGTGAGAGGACAAAAAAAAATCCCAATCTGTTATCAAAAAGAATGAACAAATTTAAAAGTGTGACATTTGCTTTTTTCAACTGTAACAGAAAGAAAATCTCACGATACACGAGATTTTACAGGATGAAAGATTTGACGAGAGGATCTTGATGAATCCTGCTTGTTTGCTCATTGGCATACATACCTGTTGACCGATAGCTTTCATTTCCCGTCTTTTCTTCTCTTATTCCGTATTTACTTCTCCTTTTATTTTAATGTCTTTTCTCCCCTCTTTTTTATGCTCATTTTCTGTTTCTCACCCTCTCTCTCTTGTCTCACAAGTCCCTGTCAACTTTTTCTCCCTCTCCTTTTCCTCTTCAGTTCTCCACATTTCCTTTTGTTTCTCCTTGTTCTTTTTTTTATTTCCTTCTTTTTTCTACTCCCCCCTTACCGCTTTATTTTATCTTTGCACTACATTTTTGCTTTGTTGCCCTAGTATCCTGTAGCGTATTGTGTTGCTATGTTGAATGCTTTTTGAATAAAATTCATCACTTCCTGGTGAAAAAAATTTGTAATATTTCATCCTTCCAACGGTTGTGTTATTCATTTGTAACCTATATACATGTCTATATATATTTTCGTAAGTGCATTATTCAAATCCAAAAAACATTTTGAGATACTTACAGCAGCATGTCCTCTTTATTCTCAAGACGAAGAGCGTTAATTCCGGCAGAAATGACATCGTCTGTCACACAAGGTTCGATGTGTGATAGACCAGCTTCCCTTTCTAATCTTGAGGTACCTTGAGCACTTCGACCACCAATACTCTCCGACCCTTACCAATCAAATTATAAGTCATTTATTCAACATCAACAATTAATAAAATTAGTGGTCAAAGTCATTGATAACTCGAAATGTGCATTGCTGGTGCCGCGCAATGCGAAATGTATCCCCCGGCACTGGCAGCGATTTGAAGGAGGGACAAAGAACTTCCCCCATCCCCTCCCTCAAGGATAGTGTAGAAATTGCCGCCAGTGGCCCGGAATATTGTCAACACTAGGAGCAGCATTACCAAAACGATTTGTGCAGATTAGAGTATAATGCATTTTTATAGAAAATTCGGAAGAAATATGACCTCAGAGCGCACATAAACCATCCACTAAAATATGACCTTTGATCCTATGAAAGACGGAACACTGGTGGCAGCATCACCAAAAACTATAGGTTTTTAGATTACACCAAGAGACACCTTCATGCAAAATTTGAACGAAATCCGTCAAGAAATGCAGAAGAGTGCAAGAAATGGAAAAATGACCTTTGACCCTATAAAGGACGGAACAATGAGGGCAGCATCACCAAAAATTAAATATGGGTAGATTATACCAAGATACATCTCCATACAAAATTTGAATGAAATCCGTCAAGAAATGCAGAAGTAAGAGTGCACAAAAGGGACAAATGAGCTTTGGCCCTATAAAGGACGGAACAATGAGGGCAGCATCACCAAACAGTAAAGATGTGTAGATTATACCAAGATACATCTCCATACAAAATTTGAAAGAAATCCATCAAGAAATGTGGCCTGCAGAGTGCACTCACGCCATGCCCTGAAGTATGACCTTTGACCCTATAAAAGACGGAACAATGAGGGCAGCATCACCAAAAATTAAATATGTGTAGATTATACCAAGATACATCTCCATACAAAATTTGAATGAAATCCGTCAAGAAATGCAGAAGAGTGCACAAAAGGGACAAATGAGCTTTGACCCTATAAAGGACGGAACAATGAGGGCAGCATCACCAAACAGTAAAGATGTGTAGATTATACCAAGATACATCTCCATACAGAATTTGAAAGAAATCCATCAAGAAATGTGGCCTGCAGAGTGCACTCACGCCATGCCCTGAAGTATGACCTTTGACCCTATAAAAGACGGAACACTGGTGGCAGCATCACCAAAAACTATAGGTTTTTAGATTACACCAAGAGACACCTTCATGCAAAATTTGAACGAAATCCGTCAAGAAATGCAGAAGTAAGAGTGCAAGAAATGGAAAAATGACCTTTGACCCTATAAAGGACGGAACAATGAGCGCAGCATCACCAAAAATTAAATATGGGTAGATTATACCAAGATACATCTCCATACAAAATTTGAATGAAATCCGTCAAGAAATGCAGAAGTAAGAGTGCACAAAAGGGACAAATGAGCTTTGACCCTATAAAGGACGGAACAATGAGGGCAGCATCACCAAACAGTAAAGATGTGTAGATTATACCAAGATACATCTCCATACAAAATTTGAAAGAAATCCATCAAGAAATGTGGCCTGCAGAGTGCACTCACGCCATGCCCTGAAGTATGACCTTTGACCCTATAAAAGACGGAACAATGAGGGCAGCATCACCAAACAGTAAAGATGTGTAGATTATACCAAGATACATCTCCATACAAAATTTGAAAGAAATCCATCAAGAAATGTGGCCTGCAGAGTGCACTCACGCCATGCCCTGAAGTATGACCTTTGACCCTATAAAAGACGGAACAATGAGGGCAGCATCACCAAAAATTAAACATGTGTAGATTATACCAAGATACATCTCCATACAAAATTTGAAAGAAATCCATCAAGAAATGTGGCCTGCAGAGTGCACTCACGCCATGCCCTGAAGTATGACCTTTGACCCTATAAAAGACGGAACAATGAGGGCAGCATCACCAAAAATTAAATATGGGTAGATTATACCAAGATACATCTCCATACAAAATTTGAATGAAATCCGTCAAGAAATGCAGAAGTAAGAGTGCAAGAAATGGAAAAATGACCTTTGACCGTATAAAGGACGGAACAATGAGGGCAGCATCACCAAAAATTAAACATGTGTAGATTATACCAAGATACATCTCCATACAAAATTTGAACAAAATCCGTTGAGAAATGTGGCCTGCAGAGTGCACTCACGCCATGCCCTGAAGTATGACCTTTGACCCTATAAAAGACGGAACACTGGTGGCAGCATCACCAAACACTAGAGGTTTTTAAATTACACCAAGAGACACCTTCATGCAAAATTTGAACGAAATCCGTTGAGAAATGTGACCGCCAGAGCGCACACAAGAGTACACACAAGACATCTATCAAAATATGACCTTTGACCCTATAAAAGACGGAACACTGGGGGCAGCATCACCAGAAACTATAGGGGTCCAGATTTTACCAAGATACACGTCCACAGGAAGTCTGAAAGAAATTCGTCGAGAAATGTGACCGCTAGAGCGCACACAAGAATGTGACGCGGCGGCGGCGGCGGCGGCGAAACGCTGCTGAATCCAAAGTATCCTCCGGCATACTGCCGGGGGATACAATAATTGTAAATAAAATATTGTAAAGAAGTTATGGCATTTTGTAACATAATAGCCTTACGCATGTTTTGAGAATACAAGAAATCAATGTATAAACCAGTAAATAGGGTGTATACCCTAATTGCTGTTATACTTCTGTAAGAATTATAAATTAAAGAAACTGAAATTTAGAAATTGAAGCGGTAAAATTGTTAATGTGAAATATTTAGCAACAGAAATTGTCTTAAAGTCACTAAATATTATTGCCCTATAACTTTTTTGTAATTGGTTTAGATCTTATCAGTACAAGTGCCATACATACATGCACTGACCTCAATGCCATATGGTGTGTATGTTTCAATAAATTAATGAAAAACAATTGAACAAAACTGAAAAAATTCTGCGAAGTACTTTATCTATTCTACTTTAACCGATATGACATTTCCAAAATAATCATCAATGTGACTCCCCCCCCCCCCCCCGCCCCCACAAAAAGAGCTATATCTTCAAACTCATTCAAACACTGAATTTTACTTTGGGTATAAAATCTCCACTATGAATCTATTTCTTGATTTAAATTACTATTTTAACAGATGTAGAATGTCAAAATCAATGGAAGAAAATAAATGTTAAAGACCTCAGCCTGACCGAATTTTGAAATATACCCTTTATTCATCCACGGGGAGCTATATATTTTTTGAACAAATTGAAACCAACTTCATGAGATTCCGTTTCCTGTGGAATGAGTAACAGCGTCCCGAATGTTGACCCGGTTTTTCTGACGAGGGCCCCGTCTCTGAGGAACGCTACTTTGCGGGGGGGGGGGGGGGGTGAAAATTTGATGACGACATATCGTGTAGACGCACTCGGAGCTGTATACACTATGAACACGGTGACAAAGAGAGCGGACAATTTATGCAGCTCCTCACTGTACCCTCCACAATAGCTCTAGTAGACAAAAGGACATTCCTTCACTGCTATTATGTGACACCTGTTCTACATATTTTTACAGGATAGCAATGAATGGATGTTCTTTTGTTAACCAGTGCATTTGTGAAGGGTACAATGATGAGCAGCATAAATTGTCCGCTTCTTTGTTCGTCATGTTCATAGTGATACATGACATGTCGTCTTACGTCTAGCGACCCCCTGCAGTTTCCTCTGTTGTTACACCATAGGGAGGGGGCGGACCAAAAAAAATTATCTTTTTTATTTTTTATGGATAAACGGAGACGAAAATTTATGAATACCCAGGGTAATTATATTCTTTGTTTACTAAGCTTTACGTCAATATATGGTTGTTTTGGGTCAGGTTGAGGTCTTTAATGTGAACTGGAAAAAAAGTTCTATATTCGGTCTCCACGAAAGAAGTTTCAGTAATATTCATGCGTGCATCTATTATTTTGTTTTTGATACACCCCAGAGTTAGTACTCAAAAATTTCGTTTTTTAATTTCAAATAAGTCATCATTAAGGCCTACATGCATATCATTGGGAGCATGCGATTGGGACGGGAAAAATGCAGGGAAAATACCAGAGTCACCCACAAAATAGGGAGCTTACGAAACGGGACGGGAGAGTCTTGTTTTTTCAATCAGTTACGTAAAAGTGGACGGCGACGCACTGCACACGGGAGAGTCTTGTTTTTCAATCAGTTACGTAAAAGTGCACGGCGACGCACTGCACAGTGTTCACGCATTCAATCGTCAGTGATACAACAATATGGCTTCCTGTCCCCACTTTAGACCGGACGTTATTTCACCCGAGAACCGTCCTGAAATCAAACAGGACGGACAGATACTCGAAGTCGCGCATGCGCACATGTATTTTTCGCTCGACTACCCGTCTTCAAAGGCTCCCGTTCTGAAATCGTAAGCTAGTTTTTGCGTCCTTGGGGACGGGAAGCGATTGTGGGCGTGAACATTGCAGTGCGTCGCCGTCTACTTTTTCTTAACTTGATAGAAAAAACAAAACAGGAGAGTGCGAGGACCGTCACGGTCGGTATAACTCTCCCCCGTCTTGTTACTCTACCGTCCCGTTTCGTAAGCTCCCCAATTTCACATCTAAAACGGTTGATTAAAAGGTACCTTGAGGCCTGAAGAAATAATTTGTGTATAGTTAGCTTACACAAAATCAACCCCAGAAAACTTTGCTTTTTGAAAATAAAATACAAAAAAAATTAATATAAATAAGAATTGAGCAAAGACTAGGCGATCGATCACGATAGCTCACCTAACGATATACCGATTCAGGAACGCCTTCACTGAATACTTGATTCATCTGTTGTTTTTTAGTTAGAGATTCTCCGTAAATTACGCGCCAACTGAATTTTCAGTTGATAAAAACATTTTGCGTTGTATACTTTATTCATTTCATATTTGTTTGTTGCTTGGTCTGTACTCAGTAGAGTCTTTGTAATTTATGCACCAGACCAATGTTATATTCGACATAAACGTTTTGTGTTGAATAAATGAATGAAGTATACTACGCAAAATGTTTTTTATCGATCGGAAATTGATTTGGCGCGTAACTAATAGATAATATACAATCCAAATAAAACATCAAATAGATGAAGTATACAACGCAAAATGTGTTTATCGAAATGAAAATTATAACTTGGAGCGTAATTTATAGAGAATCTACAACCCAAATAAAACAACAAATGAATCATTTTATAATTTATTTGGGTTGCATAATTATCCCTAAGTTAAGCGCCAGATCAATTTTCGATTAGATAAATATAATTTGCGTCTTAGTTCTAATTTATTTGTTGTTTCATTTGGTCTGTAGATTCTATATGTAATATATGCGCCGAACCAATTTTCCATTCGATATAAACATTTTGCGTTGTATACATCATCCATTTCATTTTTTATTAGGGTTGTATATTATCCATTAGTTACGAGCCAAATCAGTTTCCAATCGAAAAAAAAAAAAAAACGTTTTGCGCTGTATGCTTCATTCATTTCATATTTTATTTGGGTTGTATATTATCCCAAAGATAATCAAAGATATGATTAAAAAACAGCCTTTTAGGGTTAAATTAACAAAGTGTATCGTGTTTAGACTTTACATAAAATACTTACCTTTGAATGTGGTGGGTATTATCATTTCCTTTTTCTTTTCCTCAACACCTTGAAATAGGTCCACCTTCACATTTTTCTCACCATGTTTGAGTGAACCAAAATCCAGCTCAAATTCCAGTCGGTTTCGTGCATGCCTTCGGAGGGTGAGCAGGTTTTCAAAAGACACAGTCTGCGGAAGTTAATTTTGAATAAACATTACACGAATAATTTGGAATTCTCATAACATACATTTAATGATTGATGTAAAAGCAAATTGCGGTTATCAATGGGATATAGTCTATGGGCCAACGTAGACCCCCCCCCCCCCTTAGGCACAATTTTTTGTGATGTTTTCCTGGTAGCTAGGACCCTAGGCTATCAGAATCTGCCTGTTTGCCAAAGAGTTAGTGGTGGGTGTGGCCACCAGGGCCGTTACCATGGCAACGCATCAAGGAAATATAGGAATTTACTAAAATACCTAATATTTCTAATTCAGAAATTTGAAAAATGACCGGTAACCATCTAAATATATGTATTTTGAGTTTCCTGATTGATTGAAACCAAAATCTAGGTCATTTAAAGTCACGGTCATGTCAAAAAATGGCCGTTACTATGGAAACGGTAACATAAAAAGTTTATATTTTTGAAAAATATCTAAACTTATCAGTATAAAATAGACAGAGAGGTGTCTACACAATCTTAGATTATATTTTTCTGTTAGCTAGGACCCTCAGCTATCATAATCTGCCTGTTTTCCATAGAGTTCATGATGGGCGTGGCCGCTAGGGCCGTTACCATGGTAACATAACGAAATACTGGAATTTAGAAAATACTGTATATTTGTAATTTAGCAGCATGAAATATACATGGTAAGGACTCTAATATATGTATTTTAAGCTGCCCCACTGATTCCAACCACAATCTGAGTCATTTGAAGTCATGGGCGTGTCAAAAAAGGGCCGTTGCTATGGAAACGGTCCCACAAAATGCTGTTATTTGTGGAAAATATCAATGATTTATCAATACAAAAAAGAAAACAACTGTCTGCACAATCTTAAATCATGTTTTTCTGTTAGGTAGGACCCTCAGCTCTCATTTTCTTCCTATTTTACATAAAGTTGGTAGTGGGCGTGACCACTAGGGTTGTTACCATGGTAACACACCAAGGAATTGAATTTTAGAAAATACTATATATCTATAATTCAACATCACAAAAACAAATTGTAACCATCTAACTATATGTATTTTGGGGTGCCCGTTTGATTGCAAGTAGAATCAGAGACATTGGAAGGCACCGTCATGTCAAAACATGGCTGTTGCTATAGAAACAGTATGATAAAAATTGAATATTTCTGTAACTAATCAACACAAAACAAAGAACAGGTGTATGTACACCATAAAATGGTGTTTATCTGTCAGCTAAATGTGAGTCATTGGAAGTCACCGTCATGTCAAAACATGGTTGTTGCTATAGAAATGTTATGGTGAATTAATAAATATTAGTGAAAAAATATGTAACTATCCAATGCACTTTATAAAGTAAGGGTATCCACAACCTGAAATGAGGTTTTTCCCCTGTAGGTTAGCTAGGACCCTGGATATCATATCCTCCCTGACTGCCAAAAAGGTAGATACTGGGCGACCACTCGGGCTGTTACCATGGTAATAAGATAGGAAATAACATATATGTGTAATTCAACAACATGAAAATATTTAGTAGGCATTACATCTATTTCAAGCAGCTCTTTTGAGTGCAATTCTGTTGTGCGCTTTCAAGGTCACAGTCAGGTACACGATTATAATTCTTATTATCCGTTTGGTCTCAAACTGACGCCGATGGTGGGTGTGAGCACCAGCCCCATTACTATGGCAACGCACCATCAAAATATTGGAAATTGTTTGCAAATAACATATACATGTATATATATATTTTGTTTCAATAATAGAAAACACAAAATATTGGTCTGGATATACATATCATAAACTTCCAGAGTTATGACACTAAATTACAGTCATAATCCGAATCACTTAAGGCCATAGTAATGTCAAAACATGGTTGTTGCCATGGTAGTATTATTATTAAAAAGGTGACAGATTTTTGTTATTACACAGCGGCAATTATGTTGCAAAGACATTTTTTAATCCCCCATGTGGGGGACCGTTGCAGTAACAACAGCTGATCCTAACTGGTTAGCTGTACTTGAGTAGTTATGCTTCCACCTCTATGCCTTGGCGTTGGGAGGGAGGCAATGGAGGCTTAATAAATGGATTCACCTCAGTCACAGAACCTAATGTATTCATAAGATGATAAACCTGTCTACTTGAAATAAATCTGAGAAGATTGGAATAGAATTTAGCATACTTTCCCCTAATCCTACCCATAGGAAATCTGCATGTTCATTAAGGATTAACAGCATGGCCAAGGTGGTCTAGGATTTGGACTTCATCAGAAACAGGGCCAAAGAATTGAATTTTTGGGTGCCTCATCATAGATCAAGTCCAGTGTTGATACCTGCCTGGAGTTTTTTATATTTGCTAGAAGGTATTCAAAAGAGTCACTGAGAAGGCCTGTGGTGCAATTGCAGCTCAGCATTCTCATGACTTGCATGATTGGGGTACATGTATATTAGCCATGGACTTGATGTGTTGGGGACCATAAGACCTATAAGTTTACATATTGGTTGCCCTTACAGTTAAGCTGCAGTTCTTTCGGCTTTAGAGGAGATATGGCCTATAGTTTGTGAGATTGTTCCTCTAATACTATCTTGCCTTAAGCATGGTTGGATAAAGGATGGGGTATATTTTTGGCGGGGTATATTTTTGGCAGAGTTTAGTGGCTAAGTCCATAATATTTTGAAATTAGTGATCACCAGCGGGTTTGTCTATCCATCTTTTACAGCTTTAAGGCGTTCTGCAGCCTTACTTGAACTGAGCATTCTTTTATTAAAACTTGGTTGACTTTCTTACAAGTCTGATATGGTGAGGCACTCTTATCTGGCTTGAATCACAGGCTAAGGTCATGGTGAGGAGATTGTCCAACCCTCCTCCGGTTTGGTTTGGCGGAATAAAGTCAGAACTCAGGATGGAGATATAGGTGTCATCTATACCTCCACCACTATGTTAGAAGAGAATACATTTTTTTTGGCAATACTTGAGTTATGTCTCTATGGTTAGGATGAAGATGATGAGTGAATCCTCACTTCACCCTAGAGGGAATTCAAATTTACTTAGTATAGTTTGGTATGTAATTCTGAAGTCTGTCAATGCCTTATTGTATCTGTTCTTCATGATAACTCTGATGGGTAATCCTCAACCTCATCCAAAGTAGCGGGTGTTGCTGCAAGAGGAATTCTGCTGAAAATGTTCCGTACCTCTATCCCAAGGATGCTCTCTAACTTCTGATTCCTAATGGCATCCATTTATAGAACTCCTTGAAGGGGCAACGTTGAATAAAAGTAGCTCTCACTCATGTCAACTGGGTGTGGACACTTATGTACCTCAGTTATCATTTCACAGATGACTGTGAACTCAAAACCGACACATTAATTGCAGTTAGCAGTACAGTCAGAAATTAACTTTATAAAAATATATCATTACTAACATTATCTTTCGTGTTGTGAAATCACAGAAATATGTCACTATTTTCTAAATATAGATCTCTCGATCATAATCTGCCTTAGCAGCGACCATATTTGGATATGATCATTGGGAATAAATGATTAACATTTTCAATGCAATCATTCAGACTGCTTGCAATGGAGATATCTAGCATGTCTATACTGTTATATTGTTTTAAAATAATGTTCAACTAAAACAATGCCACTTTCTGAAATGCCAATATTTTAAAGATGCTTTTGGTGCTCACAGCCACAGTACAACACCTACCAAGTGGTCAAAGTTAATACTGTAATACGACAGCACAGTAGATGAGAGTATCTCTGAGTACAGTGGTACCTTTTTAATATGAATTGGCTTATAAAATACAATGAATTTTCAGAAGCCTTGCATATCTATTTGAACATTTGCATCTTCGTTTGTCATAGCAAGTGTCCTCCCAGGCATGAACTTGAGGCCTCCAACCTGGAAAATATTGTTAATCTGGATTTGAACCAATAGGACATAAATAGGACATAAATATCCCTTTCTTAAAAATCAATATTATTAGCTTTCTTGTCATTCTTTTCCTTTAGCAACGGCATATTTTTATATGACTGACCTAAACTAATCCGGCTTTTGATTGCAATTAAAGGCGCAGCTTCAATTGTGTATAATTAGATGCCTACATTGTACTTCGTTACATTACAAATACATGGTGGAAGCACTGTGGTATATTGGTGAAGGCCATTCACTCTCATACGAGAGCTCTTGGATTCGATCCTTGATCGGTGCTTACATCCCTGGGCAAGGTGTTTTGCCCACATTTGTTTTGCTTGACCCAGATGTATGAAATGTGTACAAGGCAATGATAGTTGCAGGGCAGTAATATTACTGATGTGCTTATCCTGGGTAAGTAAAATCAATTTTATATTATTATCTATTATTCTAAAACTCTTGTTTTTTGGTGCCTTACCATGGTAGCTACCTTGACAGTCTCACCCACAACCAACTTTGTGGCTACTAGGAAGCTTTCGATTATGATAGCTGAGGGTCCTAGCTGACAGATAAACACCATTTTAAGCTGTATATACTACTTGTTCTTTGTTTTGTGTTGAAATTTTCAATTTTTATCATATTGTTTCCATAGCAACAGCCATGTTTTGACATGACGGTGACTTCCAATGACTCTGATTCTACTTGCAATCAAACGGGCAAAATACATATAGTTATATGGGTACAATTTGTTTTTGTGATGTTGAATTACAGATATATAGTATTTTCTAAAATTCAATTCCTTGGTGTGTTACCATGGTAACAACCCTAGTGGACACGCCCACTACCAACTTTATGTAAAATAGGAAGAATATGAGGGCTGAAGGTCCTAGCAAACAGAAAAAACATGATTTATGTTTGTGCAGACAGTTGTTTTCTTTTTTGTATTGATAAATCATAGATATTTTCCACAAATAGCAGCATTTTATGGGACCGTTTCCATAGCAACGGCCCTTTTTGACACGCCCATGACTTCAAATGACTCAGATTGTGGTTGGAATCAGTGGGGCAGCTTAAAATACATATATTAGAGGCCTTACCATATATTTTATGCCGCTAAATGACAAATATACGGTATTTTCTAAATTCCAGTGTTTCGCTATGTGTTACCATGGTAACGGCCCTAGCGGCCACGCCCACCACCACTTTGATGTCAAACAAGCAAATTATGATAGCTGAGGGTCACAACTAATATAAAAACATTATCAAAGACTGTGCAGACATTTTTTTCTTTCTATTTTGTAATGGTTAGTTATAGATTTTTTCACAAATATCAGCTTTTTGTTGGACCGTTTCCATAGCAACGGCCTTTTTTGACACGCCCATGACTTTAAATGGCTCAGATTGTGATTGCAATCTATCAGCCAGCTTGAAATACACATAATGGGATACTTACCATATATTTTATAGCTATTGAATTACAAAGATGCAGTATTTTCTAAGAATCCAGTATTTTTGGTGTGTTACCATAGTAACGGTCCTACAGGCCACACCCACCACCAACTGTACATGAAATAGGCAGATTATGATAGCTGAGGGTCCTAGCTAATAGAAAAACATACTTTAGGCTTGTGCATACACCTTTTTGGCTATTTCATATTTATAAATTTGGAAAGTTGTCAAAAAACGGCTTTTTATGGTACCGTTTCCATAGTAACGGCCATTTTTGGACACGCCCATGACTTTAAATGGCTCTGATTATGGTTGCAATCGATTGGGCACCTTAAAATACATATATTAGGATGCTTACCAAGTATTTTTAGATTCGTGAATTGGAATTATATGACTTTTCCTAAAATTCATATTTTTCTTGATCCGTTACCATGGTAACGGCCCTGGTGGCCACACCCACCACCAACTTTATGGCAAACAAGCAGATTCTGATAGCTGAGGGTCCTAGCTAACAGAAAAACATCATTTAAAATTGTGCCTAAGGGGGGGGACCTTTTCGGTTTCTGGCCCATGGACTAATATGAGTCTTCAGTCTTGTGTTTAAAGTAGTACCCATAACACAACCAGCACTAGAAATTACGCCTCTAGTTTTTAAAGGTGACCGAAATACATATACTATCTACTATCTAGTTGTTGTCACTCCAGATTTAAAAAAAAACAACAATCCATTAAGCCCTCGGCCATACAAAAATATAGTCTCCATAGTGTGTAGCACAAAAACACATTACATTTCTTTCAATTTACAAAAGTCCCAATCATACGTTCACAGTTTAAATCTAGGGAAGATTTTTTTCTTCTTCTTCAATATCCCCAATGACTACTCATAATACAATTACTACCAGCAAAATACCCATGTCAGTAGCAAGCAATATAAAGTGCTCAACGGGGTATGGGGAAACTCCTAAAGCACCATGCAACAATCTCCATGAACAAGCACGGACAAACAAAAAAGTCCACATGAACAAGCACGGACAAACAAAAAAGTCCACATGAACGAACCCAACAAACCAACCAAGTCAATCATTTTTAAGCTAACTATTACATAACGTAAATGAACAACCCATACTTACCAATCATGTCAATGAATTATCCCCAAAATCTTTGTCAATGTCCAAGCCCAACCGACAAACCATCCATGTCAATAAACAAGCTCAAACAACCAACCATGTCCATGAACAAGCCAAAATCAGCAAACCGTGTCAATAAACTAGCCCAACCAACCAAGTCAATGAACAAGCGTAATGAACCATGTAATGAGCAAGCCAAACCTACCAACCATGTAAATGTACAAGCTCAACCAACCAAGTCAATGAACAAGCCCAAGCAACCATGTCAATAAAAAGCCCAACCACCCAAGTCAATGAGCAAGCCCAACCAAACAACCAATCAAGTTAATAATCAAAGGCATAACCAATAATGTCAGTAAACAAGCCCAATCAACCAACCATGTTAATATAAACAAGCCCAATCAACCAACTATCTCAATAAAGCCCAACCAACCATGTCGGTGAACAAGCCCGATGAACCGTGTAAATGAGGAAAAACCAATCACTCGTGGCAATCAATAAAGTAGCCCCATGCCCATTCCCCCCCCCCCCCCCCCTCCCCACCCCCGAAAAAATGAAAAATGAAAATGTGTCAATGACAAAGTGTAACCAACCATGTCCATAAAAAACACAACTAAGAAAGAAGCCCAGCCAAGGATATGAAGAAGAATGTCCATCTAACCCAGAATATCAGTAAACAAACCAAACCAACTTTATCTTTATTAAAGTAGAACACTCAAGAAAATCACAAATATGGCAATTAATGTATCACTAGAAATTGGGAAGCTTACAGATGGCAATCGTATAAGTTTTATGTCAACTGCGTATATGATGATTATAAAAACAACATAAATAAAAGCTCTTCTCAGCATGTGGAATATCCGAGGATTCGCCAGAAATATAGCGATGTTTTGATGTCGTCATACGAGGGATCGATCCTGCTTAAGCAGACGACGTCCTATAATGAATGAACGTAATTGCAATGCAATTATTTATCAAATTATAAAGAGTTTGGTACATTTAAACATGACCTTATTTCACACCATTCGAAAAGGGAAAGTGAACTGATTCTGATAACTAAAACCGTTTGATTGTAAATACACAGGAGAAGGGTCAATGATCAATGAAATAAACCCCATTTTCAAATTGAAAAGCCCTGCGAATAATAGCTGGATGGTATTCGTTCCCTCTTGAAACGCCGAACATGCCGCGGTGCAAGCAGCTGAAAATACAATGGCGTCTTATTTTGTTTACAAGTGACTGATTCCTTTATTTTTTTAACGCTGCATTTTTCATCAAAATAATACCATACACGAAGTTAAGAGTGAGGCAACAGACTAATATTAAGACTGACGCTAGTCAAGTAAGAGAAATAAGTGAAGAGGAGATGACAAAACAGGCACTGAAAAATGTGTATAATGTTATGGGACATCGTCTGCTTAGACAGGACTCGCCCCTCTTGTGTCGTCACACATCTCAGCAGCGTTCAAGGAGCTTTTCAGCTGCTATATCGGGGGCTGTATTTTACCGTTTTATAATTGATAATAATCATTAATTCAAATGTTTCCAAGCTTTAAATTTGGATAACCTTGTTTAATTTATGCCATCTATGCCATAATAAGTATTAAGCCAATATTTAAAATCATCAGTGTTCTACTTTAAAATAGCCGAATCAACTACACATGTAAGTATGTAAACAAACAATCACAAAGACTAAAAAGCCAGGGCCAACTGGGTAGAACTTTTTTTTTTTACCCGAGTGGATTATTTTTAATTAGGATGCCCCTTCACCCAGATACATGTATGTAATGCAAGGGTAGGAAGGGTGCTTTAAAAGTGTACATGTATATAATTATGTATATCAACTACAAAGAGAAAACTGGTCCTGGATATCTACAAACAATGCATGGGAAACCTGGGTGGCATGTACATGTATAAAAAGAAATCGCATGGTGATATCATGAAGCTACAAACCAAAGCTGCATGGTGATATCTATGACCAGTCATGTACACATATAACCATGAAGCTACAGCTACAGCTTCATGACATAACGTAGGCATCACAAAAGGACACAGCAGGACGATATCAAAGGCCATAATGGTTTCTCTAGCATGCTATTAACTTTGCTGCATCCGCCGACTAAAATGTTTATTCGATATTCGCTTATATTGTTCCCGATGTAGTGTATCGTATATAGCGAATTTATTATGATACATACAGAAGTTCGTGGATTATGTTTTGACAAGCTATTGTAAGGGTTCGGTTGAAAATTGTCAGAGGTAAAAAATGTCAGAGGTAATAATGTCAGCGGTAGTAATGCAAGAGGCAAAACCTTTAGAGGAATTAATGTGTGAGGGGAAAATGCCAGAGGTAATAATGGCATTATTATGCCAGAGGCAAAAATATCAGAGATGTAAAATGTGAGAAGCAAATTGCCAGAGATGAATGTATCTGTAACTAGAAAGGCCGTCATTATTCTTGAAACTGCAGAAATAGATATATTTTTACTGGTTGGTTCCCCTGTCGTGTATAAAAAAAGTAAACCCAATATAGGTTTTGTTTTGTTGCGATTATTTTTGTAAGCAGTAGCCATTCAAAGGGGATAGATAACAAGAGGCACATCTCCCCCCCCCCCCCAAAAAAAAAAAAAAAAAAAAATTGCCATATCCAGGTCATAACTTTGTGTGTCCCCTTGAAAAAATTCTTCTGAAAAAGATATTTTATAATTGAAACATCCCTCCCCTAAAAGTAATTGATTAGACATGTCAGAGAGCGTGGCGTGGTGAGGAAAAAAAATGTTAGCAATTTGTATTCAGTGTTCAGTCATGTCAGTGTTAGTAAATGTATTCATGTTCTATCTTTACATTGCAATTGGGGTTGTTGTTTTTTTTCATCGGGCTTGGATAAAATAAATATGACGACAAAATAAGTTGGATCTCGACTTCAAAATGCATGCGAGGCACAGAGCTTACTCACTCAGCTCAGTCACCACCCATCAACAAAGTCAAAGTGGATACTGGCGTGCATGTATTCGGCGAACCTCGATCAGCCACCAAATTTTGCAAATCCACACAAATTTAAAAAAAATACAGTGTTTGTATATATTTTACAACTACGAAATCCACTCAAACAGACATAAATGAGTTATAAACTAACTCAAATCTCAAATGACAGGACCGTTATAACCCAAAGAAAAAAGTTCAATCCTACTAACTTGTTACAGTCAGTAAGGTACAGGCACTGTACTCCCTGGGGTTATGTACTCCCTAGCCCGACCAGATCGCCGTCACTTCGCGACAGCGCTGTGTATAGTTATGTACGTACAGCTAGCTACACAGCCCACTCACTCAGATCAACACACGCGAACGCTCGCGAGTGCGATAGACTCACTCACGTCGAACAAACTCACCAGATTTTCACCGAAAACAATTAAAATCACGTACTACACGTCCACCAGGATAAAATAAATCACAAAAACTTCCACAACAAAGTGGAAAGAACCGGGGAAAATAAACAGAAATGCACAGAAGATAAGAAATAGAGGAGAAGCCGTAGGGGTAGGGTAGCCTGAATCTAAATGAATTTGTAGTTAAAAAAGGTATCGCGCGCAATCCCTTGCTTGTTGCTGGGATACGTTGGCTTTGAATATTCATTGCAGGCTCGTACGGATTTGAAGTGAAATGTCAAACTATCTGAACTGAAGTTCCTATACTTTACTACAGGGTCAAAACTTCAAGGTCACACAGAATGTGCAGGGGTCAACCAATCATCACCAAAATCTAATCGATTCTTTCCTGTCACTTTCTGAACATTCCCTGAAAATTTGGTGCAAATCCGTTCACCCGTTCTCTTGTTATCTTGTACACAAACAAACAAACAAACAAACAAACAAAAAAAAAAAAACAAACAAACAAACATACGGAGCCCTTTACATAACCCTGCCGATTTCATCGGCGTGGGTAATAAATCGTACAGTATCCATTTTACATGACACTATAGTAATATAGCTATTGGGTCACAAAATGACATTCCTATAAAATACCTTGGCAACGATACTCCCTTCATCATTACAGGTGACAGTCAGTCCTTGCCCATTAGGTATCACCAGAAACTGGTCATGAGGTGTGGTTTGGTGGTACACTGGACAAGAGTTTTCTTCCTCCTCCCGGATCATCTGTCAAATGGGGGGGGGGGGGGGAATCAGATCTTTAAAATCTAAAAATCAATTAAAATTTCTAACACAACCATCAACATGAACTATCTGGCAAACGAATAAAAAGATTACTTTACGGATATGCTGTATTGAACTTCAACAGCACAGGTGAACATTCTTTCTTGTAACGTTACCATTTTAAATTTTACTTGAAAGATACGTCATGGCTTACCTTGACTGTTTTTTCTGATATGTTATGGACATAAAGTCGAAGGACAGGTTTCCGATTTGCAGGCATGTACTTTGGCAAGAAAGGAGTGCACCCTATTCTTTTGTTTCTGATGAAAGTGCTCTTGATCCTTATCCAGAAAGAAGTGAAATGCGTCAGGTACAGCTCTACCTTATCATTGGTCAAGATAACTTCAACAGGGCAGTCTGTTGAGGTGCTAAGGTCATACCGTACAACTTTCCATTGTTCTATGCACAAGAAAAGAGAGCAAACTGTGTTGTTGAAAATGAAGGTTTTAAATATACTGACCCACAATAAAAAGTACCCACGACTTTATAATGGTATATCATATTTATATTGACAGACACAGAATGACAATGAACCAGGGTGGAAAGATTGACCTTTTATTGAAACATTTCACTAATTTCGGAAGACAATGCTGTCTCTTGTCAGCGCGCATTACAGCGCAGAACACAAGAAGTTGAAAAATGAAAGTCACAGATCAATAGCATGTGTGGCCACCATTTGTTTGCAGACAGGCATTGCATCTGCGACGCATACTGCGCACCAGTCTTTGAATGAAATCTTGTGGAATCCTGTTCCATTCATCTTGCAAAGTCTGGATCAGTTGTGCACGAGTCCTGACCCTGCCAGCAATGCGCCTCCCAAGCTCATCCCACAGATGCTCAATGGGACTGAGGTCAGGGGACATCGCCGGCCACTCCATGGTGTTAATGGACGATATCACGGCTAACCACTGCATTCCTGAGGGGTACTTTTTATTGTGGGTCAGTATATGTTTACAATTTTTTATCAATAGAGTATCATTCTCAGTCCGACATCTCACATTTTGCTCCGGTGACATTTACTTATTTCGTCAATTGTAAAGGATTGCAGTTTAGGTTGCAATTATATGATATAATCTAACATTTTTGACAGTTCATAAATTTACGATGATGGGCACAATATTAGGTTTACAAAAAAAAACCCAAAAAGCTAGTGATATATCATTCTAGAATATATCAACAGCAATTCTAGCAACTGGAAATATGGACTACGAACAGAAAGTGTATTTCTGCTCAGAGGTTTAGATTTCAATACGCGGTAACAATATCAGTTTTTATACCAAATCATCAGTTTTCCTGAAAGTGGTATATGGGCAATTCTGCTGTAACCGACAGGACATTCAGACCTAATTGATGTATTCAAAGCAAAATCAAAGGTCCTAAAACATCTTTCAGAAAGTGAATCAGACACGTTTTACTATCGGGGACATACACAGCAAATTTCACAGTATTCCACGGAATAGTTGACTAGAAAATGGACTCGTAACCGTAACAGAGTGACACAAAATGGTATTTTTTTCACTGTGAGTCAAATTTGGTTGTTAACAGAAGCTCATAGTTACACTCTAACCAAATAAATATAGTTTTTGTGAAACGATTAAACAGCACATTCCTGTGCCAGAGCTCAAATGAGGCGTAACGGACGTAAGACTTTTGTCCGCTTTTGTTAACCCCTATAACTTTGCTTTGAAATATTCAATGGCACATGTAAGCCTCATGTAACCAAAAACACCCCAAAAAACTAGATGAATTCTCGACTCGGTGTAGTCGAAATTTATGCCTCCGCCCTTGCCAAATCAGAATTATATCGCACATTCATGATGATTTGTTTTAAATTTTGATTGAACCAGAATAAAAGCCCCTAAGAACATGTTAATTGACGTCTTTGACATTTGACATTACACCTTATAACCCCGAAACCTGATCACTTTATCTCCTCCTAGTCATGAATACAAAATAGTTGAGATATAACAAAGGAAAAAACCCATAAATTTCACATACACCTGTATAATGACCTGTGGGTGAACTTTGACCTTTGACTGACATATCCCAAAATCTAATCAGATCGTCTTTCTATGGTGATACATACTAGTACCAAGTTTTAAGTTCATACCTCAAATGGTTCTTGAGCTATCGCGTTGACAAAGCTAACACCTGTCATTTCAGAAATTGACCTGTGACCTTTGACCTTTGACCTACGTACCCCAAAATCTAATTAGATCGTCCTTCTATGGTCATACTGTGATATAATTAAGGAATCTTCTGGAAGGGAATTATTTTTCCAGTTATGTATGATTTTATGAACATAGAAACTTCCAGAAGAGAAATTATTAATTATATGTGAAAGGTGAATGTGATGTGTAGCAGTGAAATAATCAGAATGCACATCCAGTAGAGAGAACATTCTAGATCTTTACATTGTGTGTGATGTACTATAGGGTAATTGCAATGTATAATGTACATGTTGGAATGTGTTGATTACATGTATCCTGACCTTTACATGAACCTCTTAGTAAGAGTGTAACATTGCAATGGGTCTATTTATAGAAAAGGGGAATCCCCTTCCTTTGTTTGTTACAACTAGAACTATATAGAACTTACAAGAGAGTTCCAAACTTTCATGAATATTGTAGTAGAATGTAGAAAATTCTAATTAAGGGTTGAGATTGTATATAAGCTGGGAGCTTGCACAGAAATTTCAGAATTTATACCCTGAGTACATCGTGGAGCATATATTGCATAAGTTCTCAGTTAACACCATCTGATATTGATATCAACCTGTGGAGATCATCTTGGACCTCATCTTGGACTTCATCTTGGACATCATCCTTGACATATTTGACGTCGTGTTCGACATCGTTATTGACATTGTGGTCAACATCGTCATTGACATTGATTATCGAGATTGCAGTTGACACTGTTATCGACATTGTGATTGCCATCATCTTGGACATCGTCATCGACATTATCGACATCGATGACTTCCTGAATTATTTTGGACATTCTTCGGCTGGATCTGCAATCTTCTTTTGCCAGTTGGACAATATATCATTTGGATTCAATATTTGTGGATTAGCAGCCAGCTTACTCTACACTTCAGGAACATTCTGGACTAATAGGAATTTCCCAGCTGAGAAATTGTAAGTCTTTACCAGTTTAAGTACATGTAGTGTATTTGTAACTAGAATCTGTAATTCTGTTATATTTGGTGTTGGTAAATATTTAAATTAAACCATAAATCATCTAAAGTTAATATCTTTTGTTTGATTCTTATCTTTTGTGGATTTTGGATCATAACAAACTGGGGGCTTGTCCGGGAAACGTAGCCAAATATAACAAGTCAAAAACAACAAAAATTTAGAGAGAATTTTTGGAAATCTCTGGAAACTTCTAGAATACATATTGCAGATAAGACCTTAAATTCTGTAATTGTTTGTTACATGCTTCATCATGACTACAATAGATGTTGAAGTGTTTGTTAAGAGGACAGATTTGTCCCTTGGTCAGTTGAAGTCACTAAGAAAAGATGACTTGAGAGCTGTTTGTCAGCATTTGGGAGTAGTTCTTACCCCTGGGTTAAAGAAGGCAGAGATAATTGATCTGCTAGCTAGTCACATGAAGCTCAGTAAAGAAAGTGAGGTTCCTTCTAATGTTTCAAGTGATGTTCAACTCCAACTAGCAAAACTTGAGTTGGAAAAGGAGAGAATGAAACTAGAATTTGAAAGAGAAAAGCAACAAAGAGAAATGGAAGAAAAACAAAAACAAAGAGAAATGGAAAGAGAAGAAAGGGAGTACCAGTTGAAATTGAGAGAAATGGAGTTAGCACATGCAAATACTAACTCTACCAAAGAGAAATCTCCCCAAGGTTTTGATGTAGCGAAGAACATTCGACTTGTGCCAAAATTTGATGAAGAGGGAGTTGATGCATATTTTGTATCATTTGAAAAAGTGGCCAAGAGGTTGGAATGGCCTCAGAAATACTGGACTCTGCTTCTTCAAAGCGTTTTTGTGGGAAAGGCTGCAAAAGTCTACTCATCTCTCTCTGAAGAACAATCATGTGACTATGCTATAGTGAAGAATACTATTCTTAATGCATATGAGTTGGTCCCAGAAGCATACAGACGTAAATTTAGGAATATGCAAAGACAATCAGGCCAGACCTATGTTGAGTTTGCTAGGGAACAAGAAATGATGTTTGACAAGTGGTACAGATCATTGAAAGTTGACAAAGATTTTGCCCAGCTGAGAGAAGTTGTCCTCTTAGAGGAATTCAAAAAGGGTGTTCCTTTTGGCGTTAAGTCTCACCTAGATGACCAAAGAATTACTCAATTGAGTAAGGCAGCTGTGGTAGCTGATGAATTTGAGGTCACACACAGAGGTAGTGGGGATAGGCTTCCTTTCAAAAACTTTCAGAATAAGAAGGGTAAAGGGGCATTTGAATCCCACAAGAAATTTGGTGAGGGTAAAAATGCTGGCAAGGAGAATGACACTGACAAGTCTCAGGCAGATAGAGGTGCGAA
This sequence comes from Heliocidaris erythrogramma, assembly GCA_025617745.1. NCBI lineage: Eukaryota > Metazoa > Echinodermata > Echinoidea > Camarodonta > Echinometridae > Heliocidaris > Heliocidaris erythrogramma. The sequence goes on from CM046858.1 coordinate 16,450,590, forward strand.
ATCAAATGAAAGATCTACTGGTCAAAGTTCCAAAGTCTGCTTTCATTGTAATAAGCCAGGACATTTGAAAAAGTCCTGTTGGGAATTGATTGGGAAACCAACCAAAAGTAAGAAAGATGTGGGCCTAGTCAAGCAATCAAGTGTTCTACCTAAGGAGTCTGTCCAGTTGGAATCAGTCCAAGATATGGAGAGTGTTTCTCTAGTATTTGCCGATAAGGTCAAGAAGGTTGATGAGAGCTTTAGAAGCTTTTTGCATGATGGTGAGGTATCCCCCTGTTCGACTGGTGCTGTAGGTAAGCCAGTGGTTATCCTTCGAGATACAGGGGCTGCTCAGTCCCTGATGATGTCAGGGCATTTAACTCTCCCACCAGAGAGTTCAGAGAATGCCAAAGTTTTGGTTCGAGGCATTGGTCCGGATTATGTGTCGGTTCCTTTGCATAAGGTCGACTTAAAGTGTGACCTAGTTAGTGGTCCTGTAACTGTTGGTGTCGTACCGGAATTACCCGTGGACGGGGTTGACTTTTTGTTGGGTAACGACTTGGCTGGAGAGAAAGTTGTTGCATCTCCAGTGGTTTCAGAGAAGCCGGTTGAGGTAGCTGAAACTGAACAGTTGCAGGAGGATTTTCCTGGAATTTTCCCGGATTGTGTTGTCACGAGGTCTCAGGCTCGTAGGGCTGAACAGGATGATGCGGATTCTATTGATGTGGAGGAGAGTACTGACGTCTGGTTAGCTGAAACCTTTTTCAAGGACTTGGATGGGGATAATGTTGAAGGCTCTGTTGCAGACAATGATGGGTTGTTTAGCAAATCTTCCCTTGTACAGGCACAACAGGCGGACCCAGAATTGAGAGGCTTGTCACAGAAGGCATGTCCTGAGGCTGAGGTTGATAAGGTTCCTGAGTGCTATTATGTCAAAAGTGACATATTGATGAGGAAGTGGAGACCTCCCCGGAGACCAGCTAATGAAGAGTGGTGTGTAGTTCACCAAGTTGTTGTTCCTCCCTGTTACCGCACAGAGATTCTGAGGATGGCTCACGAGTTGCCTATGGCAGGTCATTTAGGTATTCGGAAGACAGAGGATAGGGTCATGAGGCATTTCTATTGGCCGAAGATGCACAAGGATGTTGTGCAGTTCTGTAAGACATGTCATACATGTCAGGTGGTTGGGAAGGCACAGCCTTCTATCAAGCCTGCTCCCTTGATACCGATACCTGCATTTGATGAACCTTTTACTAGGGTTCTTGTTGACTGTGTTGGACCCTTACCCAGAACTAGGTCGGGTCACAAGTATCTTCTTACGATTATGGATTTGTCTACACGTTTTCCAGAGGCAATACCGTTGAGAAGTATCACTGCAAAGACAGTAGTACAGGCGCTAGTGCAGTTTTTCACTAGGTATGGTTTGCCCAAGGAAGTTCAGTCAGACCAAGGATCGAATTTCATGTCAGGAGTGTTTCAGCAAGTGATGCATGAGTTAGGGATAAAGCAGATCAAGTCATCCGCTTATCATCCACAGTCCCAAGGTGCATTAGAACGCTATCACCAGACCCTGAAGACCATGCTTAGGGCTTATGGTGAAGAGTATCCTGATGACTGGGATAAAGGTATCCCATTCTTGCTGTTCGCGACCAGGGATTCCCCGAATGAGTCGACAGGCTTCAGTCCATTTGAGCTGGTCTATGGTCACGAGGTTAGGGGTCCCCTTAAGCTGATCAAAGAAAAGTTCATGGGTCAGAATGACGAGGTAAACCTTCTTGACTATGTGTCAAAGTTTCGAGAGAGGCTCTCAAAGGCTTGTGAGGTAGCCAAAGAACACTTGAAAGTGTCGCAAGCTAAAATGAAAACACAGGCAGACAAGAAGGCAAAAGAGCGCAACTTCAAGCCTGGAGATAGGGTGTTAGTGTTGTTGCCTTTGCTAGGTGAGCCCTTGAAAGCTAGGTTCAGTGGTCCTTACACTGTCAAAAAGAAACTGAATGATGTCAACTATGTGATCAGTACCCCTGACAGAAGAAAGAGTCAAAGAGTATGTCATGTAAACATGCTGAAAGAATACTTTGAACGTGAGGCTAATCAGCCAGTAGGTATAGCACATGTTGTAAAAGAAGAGAAGCTAGAAGATGTAAATGAAGGCAATGTAGAGACAGAGAGTGAATTGTCTCACACAGATGTGTCTACGAAGGAACCATGTGGAGTGAAATTGTCTAACTCAGAAATGTTAGAAAATTTGGATGATGCACTGAAGCATCTCTCTGATGAACAGAGAATTGACATATCTGGCTTGTTGAAAGATTATAAGCATGTGTGTAAAGATAGACCAGGTCGTACTGACTTGACTGTACATGATGTAGATGTAGGTGATGTAAAACCTATCAAACAACATCCATATAGACTTAATCCAAGCAAGTTGGAAAAAGTGAATGAGGAAATCCGGTTCATGTTAGATAATGACATCATCGAACCAAGTCAGAGTAGTTGGAGTTCCCCTATTGTAATGGTCCCAAAGCCGGATGGCTCTCAGAGATTTTGTATAGATTACCGCAAGGTAAATGCAATCACTAAGACCGACTCATATCCAATTCCTAGGTTGGAAGACTGTATCGATAGGGTTGGGAACTCTGCCTTTGTCACTAAGATAGACTTGCTGAAGGGATATTGGCAGGTGCCACTGACTGACAGAGCCAAGGAAATATCAGCCTTTGTCACACCGGATGGCTTATTTCAATGCAAAGTCATGCCGTTTGGAATGAAGAATGCCCCAGCAACCTTTCAAAGATTGACAAAGCAGGTAATTGCTGGGCTTGGCAATTGTGTTGTGTACATAGATGACATCTTAGTGTACAGTGATACATGGAATGACCATCTCAATCATTTGAGATTACTGTTTGACAGATTAGATGAAGCCAACTTAGTGGTTAATCTGATGAAGAGTGAGTTTGGCAAGGCAAAGGTCACATATCTTGGTCATGTGGTTGGTCAGGGGCAAGTGCTACCAAGAGAAGCAAAGATTCAGGCAATCTTAGACTTCCCCATTCCCACAACTAAGAAAGAGTTGCTCAGATTCCTAGGTATGAGTGGTTTCTACAGGAAGTTCGTTCCAAATTACAGTACTGTGGTTAGTCCACTGACAAACTTGCTGAAAGCAAAAGTGAAGTATGTATGGTCTGATGCATGTCAGAGATCATTTGAGAAGTTGAAGGCCATTTTGGTGAATGAGCCTGTTTTGGCAGCTCCAAACTTCACAAAGCCATTCAAGGTGGCTATTGATGCCAGTGATGTTGGAGTGGGAGCAGTGTTGCTCCAAGAGGATGAAGAAGGCTTTGAAAAATCAGTCTGTTACTTCTCAAAGAAACTCAACCAATATCAGAAGAAGTATTCAACTATCGAAAAAGAGGCTCTGAGTCTTGTTCTCGCTCTCCAGCAGTTTGAGGTGTACCTAACCAACAGTAATGGTGATATCATGGTCTACACAGACCATAACCCTCTCGTGTTCTTGGAGAAATTCAAAACAAAGAACCAAAGACTGTTCAGGTGGAGCCTTATGCTCCAACCTTTCCCCTTGAAAATTGTACATATTCGTGGAAAGAATAATGTGATTGCTGATGCTCTTTCAAGAATTTAAGGAGAGAAATTACTCCTTTTTGTGACAAAGTTTGTCAAAGTATAATTGCATTTTTCTTTTTTCATGGTCCTTAAATACATGTGTGATATGACTTGTAATGCCTTTGTACAGGATGAAAGGCTTATCTGGATAATTTGACACAGGTTGAATCTTAAAGAAACCTTTACTACGGTAAAGCTTTCTTTTTCCCGGTGGGGGAGGTGTGATATAATTAAGGAATCTTCTGGAAGGGAATTATTTTTCCAGTTATGTATGATTTTATGAACATAGAAACTTCCAGAAGAGAAATTATTAATTATATGTGAAAGGTGAATGTGATGTGTAGCAGTGAAATAATCAGAATGCACATCCAGTAGAGAGAACATTCTAGATCTTTACATTGTGTGTGATGTACTATAGGGTAATTGCAATGTATAATGTACATGTTGGAATGTGTTGATTACATGTATCCTGACCTTTACATGAACCTCTTAGTAAGAGTGTAACATTGCAATGGGTCTATTTATAGAAAAGGGGAATCCCCTTCCTTTGTTTGTTACAACTAGAACTATATAGAACTTACAAGAGAGTTCCAAACCTTCATGAATATTGTAGTAGAATGTAGAAAATTCTAATTAAGGGTTGAGATTGTATATAAGCTGGGAGCTTGCACAGAAATTTCAGAATTTATACCCTGAGTACATCGTGGAGCATATATTGCATAAGTTCTCAGTTAACACCATCTGATATTGATATCAACCTGTGGAGATCATCTTGGACCTCATCTTGGACTTCATCTTGGACATCATCCTTGACATATTTGACGTCGTGTTCGACATCGTTATTGACATTGTGGTCAACATCGTCATTGACATTGATTATCGAGATTGCAGTTGACACTGTTATCGACATTGTGATTGCCATCGTCTTGGACATCGTCATCGACATTATCGACATCGATGACTTCCTGAATTATTTTGGACATTCTTCGGCTGGATCTGCAATCTTCTTTTGCCAGTTGGACAATATATCATTTGGATTCAATATTTGTGGATTAGCAGCCAGCTTACTCTACACTTCAGGAACATTCTGGACTAATAGGAATTTCCCAGCTGAGAAATTGTAAGTCTTTACCAGTTTAAGTACATGTAGTGTATTTGTAACTAGAATCTGTAATTCTGTTATATTTGGTGTTGGTAAATATTTAAATTAAACCATAAATCATCTAAAGTTAATATCTTTTGTTTGATTCTTATCTTTTGTGGATTTTGGATCATAACAATACATACTAGTTCCAAGTTTGAAGTTCATACCTCTAATGGTTCTTGAGTTATCGTGAGAACGAGGCTAACACGCGCAATTTCAAAAATTGACCTCTGTGACATTGAACTTTGACCTACATACCCCAAAATCTAACCAGATCGTCTTCCTATGGTGATACATACTAGCACCAAGTTTGAAGTTCATACCTCATGTGGTTCTTGAGTTATCGCTAGAACGAGAAAGCAGGATGGACGGACGGACGGATGGACAGCCTGAAAACATATTGCCTCCGGCACCACCTTCGGTGGGCGGAGGCAAAAAAAAATCATATCTGAAAGGCTTATGGTGTGACATAATGAGACCTAAAGATATTTTGACCAAAATTGTTGCCACAGTTTGCCTCAAAAATTAGTTTTTAAAAAGAAAAACATACCTAATATACTGGCTTGTCTCGAATGGGTGGGTTGCGGGAGCGGGATGGGAGCGGGAACGGGCACACCCTTTCGAGACAAGCCCCCCCCCCGGTTATCTCGAATGGACACGTTCCCAGCGAGAAGTTCAATGAACGCGCCACTTCGAGACAACCGGGGGGGCTTTCCTCGAATGGGTGTGTTGAGTAGACTTTTGTAACAGACGTTTTTTTGAAATTTTTGAAAAATGTACTCTTGCTGGTTTTTTCGTTTTTCTTTTGTCTAAGATATAGAAAATATAATAAAACAGTATCTAAAAAAAGATTTTGACAAGGAAATCATTATTTGTGCAAAATAAATAGGAGAATTGAATAATTATGCATTAAAACACACGGGGACGAAAGGGCAAGTGGCGTAGCTAGGATTTTTTATTTATTTATTTTTATTTTTTTGGCGTGACCTGTTAAATATTGTGAAATTGTGTTACAGACATGTGCTGACATAAGCCAAGGTGTGTTTATCATCTTTCCAAAGTTACAAACACCTTTTAATGCCACTATCATTCTATCAATACCCACTATCAAAAGTCAAAACGGTCGTTTGTACCCGGTCAACTCCCCATACAAGGGGTAGGCCTATGCTCGTACCTCCTTTTCAAAAGTGACCCCCTATCCTGGAGAAGTTGGAATTTGTTTTACCCCCCTATCCCGGGGAATTTTCTGAGATATTGGACCCCCTATCCAGACAATTTAGGAAATTAATCCCCCCCTCCTATCCCCGGAGAGGAAACCACCAGAGGCTGCGAAAACTGACCCCTATTTACATTTTCCCGGGAATATTTTTTCATCTTCCTCACTCATGCATCTTCCTATTTTCTTACTCACCCACCAATAAGGGGTGGGGCATGGCCATCTTGTGCCCCCCCCCCCCGTAAAAAAAAATACGCCGCAGTGAATTAACATTCTATTCTGGACTGTCTGCCCGACCAGACCTTTGAATTTTAAATGAACATTCCATTATGAATTCATGCAACCTCATACATTCATTTGACAACCCCCGGTTATATTTTCTACATCTTAGACAAAAGAAAAACGAAAAAACCAGCAAGAGTACATTTTTCAAAAATTTCAAAAAACGTCTGTTACAAAAGTCTACTCAACACACCCATTCGAGGAAAGCCCCCCCCCCCCCCCCCCCGGTTGTCTCGAAGTGGCGCGTTCATTGAACTTCTCGCTGGGAACGCGTCCATTCGAGATAACCGGGGGGGGGGGGGGCTTGTCTCGAAAGGGTGTGCCCGTTCCCGCTCCCATCCCGCTCCCACAACCCACCCATTCGAGACAAGCCTAATATACTTGGGTCCTATTGATATACAAATCAAATTACAGGACTCATCAAGCTCGTTTGATACTAAATACGTCAAGGTAGCATAAATATTTCTGAATGTTAAAGTGAAAATTTTTCTGTGGAATTGCCCATAGGTCATCCTGTTTGGACTAAGATTACATTGATAGTACAATAGTCTTCAAAGCAGAGCTTCGATCAGTATTGTACCTTTCGGGCCTTCCTCTTGGCGAACATACACCACGATTCCCTCCTTGCCTGCGCGATCCCGCTGGAGTATTGTAGCACAATGATCAAGAGTAACCTTGATTCGTGAATTGAAGCTCAGTCCAGAAGGAGACACCCTGAAACCTGGGCAGATGGACACTTCCTCGGCGGATGGCATAAGTGGCCCCTCTTCTAAAGGTTGGAGGGTAATCTTTTGATTTTCAGACAGGGCACCCATGGGGATAGAGAGCCGAATACCTTCATCTTGAAGGACCACTTCTCCACCAGATCGGCTGAAAGACTTAGTGACCAACGTACCAAATTTGCTCATATCTACAAAGAATAATGATGTTACCTTTGATTCAATTTTATTTTGAATAAATTAATAATGAGATGGAATAAATAGTGCAGTTTAGACTCATTTCCAAGAGCTGCAGCTGTAGCCATTTAAGAAGCACTCTTCTGATTTCTTTGATTTGAATAGCTACTCTGAAGTTTTTTCCTCTCTCTCTCTCTTCTTCTTCTTTCTTCAGATGGAATTTTAAGCGAGAGTTTGAAATAAATGAGATCCAGGCCAGGATGTGCAACAAGAGTAACAAGAAATAAATCCAGCAAACTTATGCTATAGCAGTGCTTAAATTAAGGTACTTTATCCCTTTTGCAGAATTACATAAAGTCCGCAAAACTTTACGTAGGTTTAGGTAGATACGGCCTATGAAATTTCAGGGTCACAAGTTTTCAACTCCATTGTAAGAAATGAAAATCTTGCTTTTGTCGCAGAAGGGGCTATTCAGAAATCAACGCAAGTAACGGCCCAAAAAATATTTTTAAAATTTACCCATTTTGTTTTAGTCTAAAAAAATTTAAGTGTTACCATGTTGTGTTATTAGTGACTTACTTAAAAGCAAATTGTTATCTTTGCACAACCGCACCATTGCATAGTCACACAACTTCAAAATTTAGGGCTGCAAAAGTTTTGAAGTACCTTTAACTTTAAGCATTGACATAATAGAGCTATAATGATTATAATATTTGATGCTTCTTCCAGATACTTACAGTGTGAACTAAAATTCATCGGAGGTAATTAACAGAATATGAAACTACATGTATTTGGAACATGCATCTTTCGATAATACATTGAACAATATGAGACAATTTTCAAGAAGCTGCATTGCAATTTCCCTTTCACTAGTCAACAGAACTTGATTTTATTTCATACAATTAAAAGTAATTAACATGAACAGTAAACACAGCAATTAGAATCAAGGGATAAATTTTGACTTTATAAACAACATGAGCATGCACAATGACTTGTGTTTGTATAGTTTAAATAACATACCGTACAGGTTAGACGTCGCAAATGTAGAGTACCCTGACAGGCAGAGGGCTAGGAAAAGTCTGTGTCTGCTGAATGAAGTTCTCTTGCTCCACAGGGACAAGGTATAGCCAGGGTGGTAAGACGTAAGCAAACTCTCAACTTCTTCCTCCTGAAACCCCAGGGCAAGTGCGAGGTTTTCAGCATTTTCTATGGGAAACCTCTCATCAACAATGGTGACATCTTCCTCATCAATATGAAATTCTTTGTAAAGAAAAAAAAATCATGAAAATCATGATAATATAAAAGTTGTAAAGTCTGTAGAAGACATTGCCTGTCTGTTACTTTGTCGCACCAACGTTTAATTATGTATCTTCAAAATTGTTTTCATTACTCGCTTATAAGTGATACAAATCTAATTGAATTATGCCGAAAATCTATCTAGATTGGATATAAGATTTCAGCAGGGCCAGGTACTCAGGTGGGTGATTATTTGCATTTTGCCTATTTTCTAATCAAATATCTACTTTACTAATACAAGCTGTAATCAAAGCAAATCCTAAGCAGTGATCTCATCATCAAAAGAAAGTGCCCCGTAGGCTTATCTCTGGGATATCTTCAGTATTTCAAAGCCAGGGATGGCTCATACATGTACATTTACATGTATGTCATTCATATAGAGGTCTTTTTGCCTCTGACGAAGATTCTGCTAGGATCGAAAGTTCAGGCCCATTTTGACTCCATTTTACTCCATTGGCTCGCTATTATTGGATAAGCAGTTTTCAGCAGCTTGTTTTCGATATTCATTCATATTCAATCAGATATCTATTTTAAAATTCTGATTAATTTCCAAAATAATCTCAAATCACCACTGATTGAAATAACCTTTGAACGACCAAAATGATACTAACTAAAAATGGTGATAGGTGAATATGTTGGAGTTAAAAATCGTCATAGGTAAACACGTCAGAAGTTACAAAATCAGAGGTAAAAACATCAAAGGTTGAAAAACGAGAGGTACAAATGGAAGAGGTGTCAAGGGTAACAATGGCGGGATAAAAATACCAGAGATAAAAAGAAAAAATGTGTTGAAATATTTGAGGCAAAGACCTTTCCTATTTGTGTTTAAATGCAACTAAAAAATTTTCTACGCAACCAGGCGCTGCGGAGTATCTTGTAAAGTCGGGGTACCAACAAACAAGGGGCATGTTTTTGAAAAAAAAAAGGTGAAAACAAGGCGGGAAAACACAAGCCCTACATTGTGATTACACAAAACTTGCAGTTGTGTGTAATGGTCTGATTATTCTTTTAAATATATTATATATAATATATTATATATTATTTTTTTAAATCTAATGCTGGAGGCCATTGCGTTGCATTATATACAGAGACGATAAAAATAAATAAACCGCAAATTCATTTTTAGGGCTATCCTATATAATTTATCATTATTTCCATAAAATAAGCCAACTCTAATTTGTCAAGTTGCATTGCGACTGATCAGATTTTATTTGAGAAAATGACCAAACTTAATTGACGCGGTTGTAAGCACAATCTCAATCGTATATAGAAGAATGGACAGTACTTGAATGTTACACCCATGTCAACATACTTGATGTAATTTTCCTAATATGATATGAAGAAGAAATATTGTAAATGCAAGGGAGCATAGTAAGCAAACTTTTAAAATAAAAATAGAATACAATTGTCCTCAGTTCCCTTAATTTAGGGGCTCTACTCATTCTTGCACCCCTCCTACCCCCTCCTCCACTGCCTCACATTGTGCTGATATACCAGCAGGGGAGTCTCTAAATATACTATATGAAGCCTCTCTGATTCTCTGGAACTGGTTATATGCTGTTTTGTGGACTTCCACCTATATATATATATATTTTTTTTTTTTTAAAGAAGCAGAACATTTTTCAATAAATAAGAAAGTTATGTTTTTAAAATTTGTATTCAAACTCAAATTGGCAACTCTGTGACATATCTTGCAAGCTCCTCTCCCATTTGCTCTGTACACAAAAATATCATAAATCTTTATTTTCTTTATTTTTTATGAGGGAATAGATTTGTATCATACAGGTTCTGAGTAAAACCATAACTGAAATGATTATATCCAGGGTGCACCTCTGATAAAATATATTCTTTAGAGAAAATGGAAATTCAGGTGGGGGGGGGGGGGGGGGTGGAAGGTATTATCATCCCCCCAATATTTTTTTATAAAATAAATGATTCATTAACTTAAAATGAACTAGAATTTAATTCGGCATGAGGACGAATTAGGTGGTCTGTCTTTCAATTTGTACGATCATGATTGTAATCAGGATGATCATAATAATGGGGAAATACAAAACTGAAGATAGGATGTCAAGAATGCCATGAATGGAGATGCTTCTTGAGGACAGGAATGTAGCAAAATGTGTGAAACGGTCATTGTAAAATGATTATGGTGATGATGATAATGGTGATGATTATGATGATGAAGATGATATGATAATTTAACATAATTAGCAAAATGTGTGAAACGGTCATTGTAAAATGATTATGGTGATGATTATAATGGTGATGACTATGATGATTATAGTGATAATTTCAGATAATTGACTAAGCCAATTTTCAGAAATTGTGATATCAAACAGGACTATTTGATATTGCAGTATACTTGGGAGATAAACCCCGTAGCTCTAATACACGATAGGGAATCAAAATTTCCATAGGGTTGTACACAAACTACTGCACACTACTTTCTAATAGACATAATACGGAAAATAAGGCAGTTTATTACGTGATTTGTGATTTTTTATGTTACAATAGTTGAAGAGGATGGTAAAATGACAGGCAAAAAGAAGCAAAAAAAAAAAAAAATTTGTTATGGACCCACCGGGGATCGAACCTGGGTCACCGGAATGGGAGGCAAGTGCTTTGACCAATAGACCAAAATATTTCCCATAGAGATAACACGTAAACGAAAAACGGGATTCTCAAATCCCATTTGGTAGTTCAAAATTGGGCATGATCCCGACATCTGATCAAAAATTGGAGACCACATTTGTAAAAGCTTATAGTCTCAGCTACAACATATTAAAATCTGGAAGGAAATAGACCAAAAATAACTGAGATACTGCTCAGAGAACAATGTCATGTAGATTCATGATTCGAAAAAAAGTCATCTTCCATAGACATAACACGCAAATAGGGAAAATTCTGACATGTCGTCTTTAATTGAAAATTTCAGTGTGATGACGTCATCAAAATGAAAAATAATGAGCGCTCATGTTGTAGAGAATTGTCTCAGCTATAACATCAAAATTTGGAAGAAAATCGACCACCTATTACTGAAATATTATCAAAAGAATACAAAAAAGATGACGTAATTTTTTCAAAATCATTTTTTTGAGTTCATATGCAAATATGATGACGTCAGAACATGCGATCGGCAAAAATTCTACATGAATTCAAATCTACAACTCACAGGCTTTCAGAATATGTAAAGAAATTGGGAGGTTTCCGCATATTCTGACGAGCTATGGCGGATTCTAGATAGGCATGTTTTTACCACTTTTTACATTAGAATGCCCATTGGCGCGCGCACGAATTTGAAAGTTTGACGCGCGCGTGTGGCATTATGGAAGGTCGATAATTACTGTAAGTAGTTGGAAATTGTCAAGAATAGTGTCAGGAAGACAAAATATGCGAAAAAACAGCGTTTTTACTTTCTCTACGCGCTGTGTGCGCGCATAACGCGCGCACGGACAGAAAATTTTAAAATGCTTAAAATGTCCTGAACCATACTCTAATTTGATTAAAAAGTGATTTTGAGCATTTTTAAATTTTGACGCGCGCGTACGTGCGTGTCATGATGCGTGCGCGGATTTTGATGACATTTTATGTTGACCCTTGACCGGAAGTTCATGTGTGTCAAATATGGTTCATTTTTGATGACTCGTTATGAAGATATGATTGATAATGTCATTTTACAAAATGGCGCCTGGATGACGTCATGATGATCTGATGATCTTGAAAAAGATTTTGGAGCTTGACCTTATATGACCTGATGACTGATAGAAATGTCATGAAAATTGACTGAGAAGTTTTTGAGATTTCGTGGAAACAAGAAAGTGTTAGAAAATAAAAATAAATAATAAAGAAAATTCTGACGAATATAAGAGGTGATCTGTCGATTACGACAGACCACCTAATAAATAAATAATAAAGAAAATTCTGACGAAAGTAAGAGGTGATCTGTCGATACCGACAGACCACCTAATAATTGTATCCCCCGGCAGTATGCCGGAGGATACTTTGGATTCAGCAGCGTTTCGCCGCCGCCGCCGCCGCCGCCGCGTCACATTCTTGTGTGCGCTCTAGCGGTCACATTTCTCGACGAATTTCTTTCAGACTTCCTGTGGACGTGTATCTTGGTAAAATCTGGACCCCTATAGGGCACACATAAGTAATTCATCCGCTCGCAATGCATGCCGGTGAGGCGGAGCAAAGATTATTTGAAATTAATTGATTAGAAATATTCATATAAAATCGATTGATTGTCCTCAGTAAATTTAAAAAGCGTAAATGGTGTTTAATAGACATACTCTTTTCAATTTGACACCTTAGCCGAAGTTGGCTAGCTTTTTATTATTTTTAAAGGATTTATTTTATCACTGGTGCACTTCCACTGTTTCTATGTGCAAATGGGCTGAAATTTCGGCTAGCCTTGTTTCAGCCTAAATATCTTTTTTTAACGCCGGGAAAGTGCCCAAATTAGGTACTTTATTTGAGAGATATTTATATTTTGTCTCTATTCTGTGAATTTAAACGATTTCTACCGAGGGGTGTTCAAAATATGATTTATAGACAACCTTCGTTATAACACGTGAGTGAATGGGGCCGTGAATTACTTATGTGAGCCCTATAGCGAAACCTAGCTCAGCGTTGTTATGGAAATGTCGTCTGCTTTTGTTGGTCTGGGTTGCGTTTAAATTGATGTAGATTACTCTTTTTGGATGCTTAACTGCTTAAAGTATCATTTTGAGGTAAGTTGAGAGCCATCCTTAATAAAAACATACAGCATTTGTCTATGCTTTGGACAGGTAACAGCAAACACCAAAGGAATGTTTCATACCCGCGGCTTTCTATGTGGAAAACGTGTCTCTTGTATTTCCAACATTTGGGGGGGGGGGGGTGGGGTTGGGTTGTCAGTCGCTTGAGAATCTGAGCTAGGATTTTCTGTCGATCAAAGTTATTCAGGTTCACTTTCTGCCTCGGACGTTTGCTAAGATAGGGAAATTTAAATAAATTTATTAACTATCACCATTACAAAACGCTTAGCACGCATCCCGTTCGAACCGGTTAGTTTCACTCTCCTCGATCCCTTTTCAGAGCAGTCCCATTCTCTCTCTCTCTCTGCCACCCCCACCCCCCCCCCCCCTCAGACTCACACACAACATCCATGGGTAATTATGTGAAACGTCCCCAATCTCCCCTTCTATCCTTATTATAGACGGAATAATACTATAAATAAATTGCGAGAATATGAAGGAAAAGTGAACATGCAGCCTTTTCTTTTATATTCTTTGTTTTTAAAAGATAAAGACAAAAATTGAAATTCTCTATTTTGATCCAACAGGTGCCATTCAACATCGTCAATCGGCCGACACTTCATTCAGGGTGCAAAGGAAACAGTATTCACTATAAAGAATCACACTCCCGCATCTACACGTCAACCGTAGTTTCATGCACGCAAATTGACAATAGTGAGTGATGTCACTGGGACCGTTCTCACTTGCCTGTCCTCATTACCCTTGATTAGATAATGAGAAATTGGTATCAATTTTATCAGTAGATGCAACTCTACCATTTACGGCTGAAATTATTCATATTATAAAATTTTGACCTACTCTATAGGGCACACATAAGTAATTCATCCGCTCGCAATGCATGCCGGTGAGGCGGAGCAAAGATTATTTGAAATTAATTGATTAGAAATATTCATATAAAATCGATTGATTGTCCTCAGTAAATTTAAAAAGCGTAAATGGTGTTTAATAGACATACTCTTTTCAATTTGACACCTTAGCCGAAGTTGGCTAGCTTTTTATTATTTTTAAAGGATTTATTTTATCACTGGTGCACTTCCACTGTTTCTATGTGCAAATGGGCTGAAATTTCGGCTAGCCTTGTTTCAGCCTAAATATCTTTTTTTAACGCCGGGAAAGTGCCCAAATTAGGTACTTTATTTGAGAGATATTTATATTTTGTCTCTATTCTGTGAATTTAAACGATTTCTACCGAGGGGTGTTCAAAATATGATTTATAGACAACCTTCGTTATAACACGTGAGTGAATGGGGCCGTGAATTACTTATGTGAGCCCTATAGTTTCTGGTGATGCTGCCCCCAGTGTTCCGTCTTTTATAGGGTAAAAGGCCATATTTTTGGGGATAGTTTGTGTGCGCTCTAGCGGTCACATTTCTCAACGGATTTTGTTCAAATTTTGTATGAAGGTGTCTCTTGGTAAAATCTGGAACCCTATAGATTTTGGTGATGCTGCCCCCAGTGTTCCGTCTTTTATAGGGTCAAAGGTCATATTTTGATAGATGTCTTGTGTGTACTCTTGTGTGCGCTCTGGCGGTCACATTTCTCAACGGATTTCGTTCAAATTTTGCATGAAGGTGTCTCTTGGTGTAATTTAAAAACCTATAGTGTTTGGTGAAATCATACTGCAGGGCATGGCGTGAGTGCACTCTGCAGGCCACATTTCTCAACGGATTTTGTTCAAATTTTGTATGGAGATGTATCTTGGTATAATCTACACATGTTTAATTTTTGGTGATGCTGCCCTCATTGTTCCGTCCTTTATAGGGTCAAAGGTCATTTTTCCATTTCTTGCACTCTTACTTCTGCATTTCTTGACGGATTTCGTTCAAATTTTGCATGAAGGTGTCCCTTGGTGTAATCTAAAAACCTGTACTTTTTGGTGATGCTGCCACCAGTGTCCCGTCTTTTATAGGGTCAAAGGTCATACTTCAAGGGATGGCGTGAGTTCACTCTGCAGGCCACATTTCTCAACGGATTTTGTTCAAATTTTGTATGGAGATGTATCTTGGTATAATCTACACATGTTTAATTTTTGGTGATGCTGCCCTCATTGTTCCGTCCTTTATAGGGTCAAAGGTCATTTTTCCATTTCTTGCACTCTTACTTCTGCATTTCTTGACGGATTTCGTTCAAATTTTGCATGAAGGTGTCCCTTGGTGTAATCTAAAAACCTGTACTTTTTGGTGATGCTGCCACCAGTGTCCGTCTTTTATAGGGTCAAAGGTCATACTTCAAGGGATGGCGTGAGTTCACTCTGCAGGCCACATTTCTTGATGGATTTCTTTCAAATTTTGTATGGAGATGTATGTTGGTATAACTACTTTTTTTTTGTTTTGAATGATTTTTTATTGCTCCCTCTCAAGATCAATATTACCTTTCAAGAAACAATCATAAGTCACATATAAAATAATTTGCCTATACAAGGAAACTTAATGAAATGCACTAATATCAGTAGAATTCTCTGACCTTATCCATGATTAAACAGGATTATTTTTTCGATGAAAGGAAAAAAAAATACAATACATCAAACATTAGACATAGATATATAACTATTTTCCTTCATGTAATACTTTATAGTAATAATAAAAAGAACTTTTGTTCCAAATAATCGTCTTGAGAAAGATACATTAATATCACATTAAATCATAAAATATAATATTCAGACAAAAGAAATTAAAGAACAAAGATTACAAATACCAATTATACTTTTAAACAATATAAGGTCTTCCAAAATATATGGAATAACGGAACAAAGGCTCTTTTTAGAAAGAAAAAAAAACAACTATATATCGATCATTGAACATGCATTTAGAAAAAATATCAAATTATACATTATTTCTTGAAACGATTCTTTATAAGATAAAAAAAAAACTTAGAGGAAGATATACATGGCCCACCCGAACCCACCCTTAGACACTCATCTCATCCCCCTTCCCCCTCACCATTGTCCTACCAATCACAACTCACTCGTTCTCACTCCCACTTCTTGTTGGTATGTTTCAACTTGATGTTTACAAAATAGAACATAGATTGTCCAACTCGAAACCAAATTGAAAGAGTCTCTGTTTCGTATATATAGCCCCATACAATAGTTTGTATTGAAACTCTCGTTTATTAATTACAAATGCATTTTTCAGTCTTGTAAATATTTCTTTTAACATCCCAGTTCCAAAATCATGTTGAACATTTCCATCCGTTATCTTTAATGTATAATCTCTTTGAAACTGTTCAATAAAGTGATTATATAACCGTATAGACTTTAAATCGCTAAATTTTTGTATATCACCAAAAATCTTCAGATCTATTTGAAAATGTTCAGTATCCACATGTATAAAATCACTCTGTATCCATTCCAGTTCAATGACTGAAAATATTTTTTGAATCATGATCAGGCTGTCGGTGGTAAAACCTAAGTTATAAAAATAAGAGATTGGTTTAAAATTACCTCCAACGGTTATATCTGATGCTTTAAATATTCCTTTACGAAAAAGATCAGCATCAAAGATCATTTTATTTCGAAAACAAATGCTTCTATTATTAAAAATTATCGGATTGACTTTGTTCTTTTCGAAGTGTCTACATTCATCTATATCTTGCCAGGCTTTTAACATATCTAAATAAAACCTGGGTATACCATCTAAATTCATTTTCTTCATGTCATAATTACAAAGAAATATACTTCGACCTCCTATCGATCTAAAAAAGTAATCAAATGTTAGTTTCCACCGTAAATATTTTTCACCATACAACAGCCGTTTAATCCACATTATTCTTTGAGTCTTAATAAAAGTTTCGTAGTCAGTTACCCGAAGCCCACCTGCAGAATAATCTTGATATAATATTTTCCTTTTTATTCTATCTTTCCCACCCCAAATGAAATTAAAGGAAATCTTTTCAATTTCTTCAATGATACTATGTGGAACAGATATAAGAGAAGATACGTAATTTAATTTTGAATATACATACATTTTCAATAATTTGATTTTGCCATACATCGTAAGATCTCGTTGGCTCCACCAACCTATTAATCTTTTTATTTTACTTAATATCTCTTTGTAGTTTAAATCATCTTTTATTTTAGAATTACGTGAAAAATAAACTCCTAGGATTTTTATGTCTTGTACTCTATGTCCCAAAAAAGGCACACGGGGCATATCAATCGCTTCCCCAACCAGATAAAATTTGTCTTATCCATATTTATTTTTAATCCACTTAATATCTCAAAGTCTTCGAAGACTTACTTCACCCTATCAATTGACTTCATATCTTTAAGAAACAATGTAATATCATCCGCGTAAAGTACCTGCTTTATTTTTCCAGTATCAAACCGAATTCCTTCAATACTAGGGTCCTTTCGGATATAATGAGCAAGCAGCTCAATAGCTATTATAAATAAATAGGGGGACAAAGGGTCCCCTTGTCTTACCCCTCTTTTAACTTCAAAGTATCCAGTTGAGTGTCCCCCATTCATCACGCAGCTACTAACATCATTATAAAGAATTTTAACCCAAGAGCACAATACCTTACCGAACCCATAGGATTCCAATGCTTTGAACAGTAGTCTATGTGAAATACAGTCAAATGCTTTTTCGAAATCTACAGCGATAAGAAAACCTACAGGCTGATACAATGACTGAAAAAATACATCATCTATTAACCGCACTGCCTCCCCAATATTTCTCTCTTTAACATAACCCACCTGATCATAATGAATGATATCTCCTAATACCTCTTTTACCCTTTTAGCCAATACTTTTGAAAGGATCTTAAAGTCAAGATTTAAAAGAGTTATTGGCCTGTAGTTTTTCACATACAAAGGATCTTTTCCCTCTTTCTCAATAAGTGTAATGACTCCCTGTCTCTGTGAATTGGATAAAACCTCTGTTTCGAAACTTTCATTAAATGCTTCCACTATATACTTCCCTAAGATTGGCCAAAATGTATAATAAAATTCAGCTGTAAAGCCATCATTGCCTGGTGACTTATTCCATTTCATTTCCTTAACAGCTTGATAGCATTCTTCGAATGTTATATGCCCTTCACAAAATGCTTTATTTTCTTCGCTTAGTTTGGGCAGTTCGCTTAAAAACATATCATTAATATCTTCTGTTATGTCGTTATTTTGACATGCATATAAATTCTTATAAAACTCCCCAATGATCTTTAAAATCCCTTTACTATCACGTATCACCTCATTATTGCTATTGTATATTTCCTTGATCACACTTTTCCTTTTATTCGACTTTAATAATTGTTCAAAAAATTGAGAATTTCTTTCTCCTTCTTCAGACCATTCTGCCCTCGATCGTACCTTTAAGCCTTGACGAGAATAGTCAAAAAGCTTTTCCAGTTCATTTTTTTTCAAGTCTAGTTCTTCCTGAATGTTATTTTGCAAATTAAACGTCAATCGATATTCTAAGTCTTTAATTTCTTTTTCCAATATTTCAACTTTTGCTTTCCTGGGTTTCGCCTTTCCACGGGAAAACTTCATAATATATTCCCGTAGTTTCATTTTCATAAAATCCCAAAATTTGATTTTACTATTTATTTGACCCAGCCACGTTTCCTCTATTTCACTAATCTTATTTTTTACCCCATCGACAAAATCCTTGTCATAACATAGACTACTATTAAACTTCCAATATGATTTACCAAAAATGAAATTATCTACCAAATTTGTAACTTCTACTCTAACACCAGCGTGACCAGGTGTGATAGAGGGCAGAATTTCAGATTCCCTTACGACTTTTTCTAATTTGGATGATATAAAAATATAATCTAATCTGCTCTGCACCAATGGCTGCTTCTGTCTAAAGGTAAATTCTCTTTTATAAGGATGATGCTTGCGCCAAACATCAATTAAATCAAACTTATCAAGAAACTCTCCCAACAAGTCTCTATATTTGCTATTTGAAATATTACTCGCCCCCATATAATCTAAATTACAATTCATAGTTATATTGAAATCTCCCCCAATTATAAGGGAATACTCTTGACTGAATACAGAAGATACCATCCTATCCAGATTAGACAGAAAATCAACTTGGGCCTTTTCTTTATCTTTTGTAGGAAAATATACACATCCCAATATCAATTTTTCGCTTTGGCATTTACCTTGTATTATAATGTATCTTCCTTCCTTGTCTTTTATGATTTTTTCCATCACAAAGCCCGTGTTTGGTTTCAACATCACAATAACTCCCCTACTGTGATTACTACCGTTACTAAAAACCATTGCCCCTTCCCAATCCCTTTTCCAATAGCCTTCAATATCTTCTGTACTGAAAGTTTCCTGCAAGAATATTATATTTCCCGACATTTTACACCACTGGAAAATTTTCCTCCTTTTAACTATATCTCTCAGTCCTCGAACGTTGATCGAGACTACTTTTAAATTATTCACCATTGAAAACAATAAAAATTAAACTGTGACAAAAAGCTCGGAACAGAATTGTGTAACATTGCGCCAATATCTCGGTAAATGGGAAGAATGATGCATTTTTAAATACAGAAAAAACAATTGTCAATTGAATTTGGAATTAAGACAAGTACAGAACAATTCCGGAACTAGAAAACATGCCACACGTCACAAAGTCTCTCCGCCTACAGACTGAACACCTTAAAACAAAGAAAACATACCAAAAATAGACGTGTCTAAAACAAAATTCCTTTTCCACATCTTTGACCCTAGTAATTACGCGTAATCAAGTCCCCCCCTCCTCCCTCACATACAGACCAAAGATAAACAGAGTTCGAAACGGATAAGCTTATATAGCAATTAAAAAGGAAAAAACATTCAGTATTCATTCATACACCCAGAGTGCATTGACCCAGAATACGCCATTACTCACTCCATAAGTAAGCTGTGCCGCAATTTACAAGTATTGAACCTTATATTGTATGTATCTCGAGTACAACCCAAACATCCCTTCATTTGGTTAAACCTAGCTCCCTCATAATTGACAAAGCTCAATGTTAATACTATAGAATAAAGCTATTTTCACGGCGGATACAACATTCCACACCCCGCTCATGAGGGACAAATACTATAAAACCAAGCCTTTAACCACGGTGGATACAACTACCACGCCCTTCTCATGAGCAAATACTATGCTTAGATATTGGTTATAGCCTCAGGGAAGTATGTTGTAGAGCTGATCAGGAGCTAGATGTCCCGAGTCCTCCCTCACTGCTTGATACAAAGCTTCCCCTCAACTACCACACAATATGAGTGGACTTGTTTGTTTGTTTAGAGGTGTTTTATGGTGCCTTAACCATCTTAGGGTTTTCTGCACCAGTCTGTAGAAGTAAAAAGCTTCTATATCAGTATTCAATGCCATTAGCTGTATATATATATAACCAATTTGTTAATAGTATTCATTTAACGTATATAGTAATAGTTTCCTGAAATTGGTATTAGACATAAACATAGCTACATCAATAAGAATGTTTAACAAGTTTTATTTACATAATTACATCATATTATATATTATATGTGCACTTTCCCTAAAGAGATGAGATGATTCACCAGGGCGACTCTGGTAAAATGAGGGAAAAGCCATATTAGTATATAGTTATCTAGTGCAATCTACCAGATTGAAGTATAAAACTCACGACTTCTTTAATGATTCTATTATCAGTGAACAACCATTTGACATTAAACGGAATATTGAATTTATGCAATATAGATGTTAAACGTAATTGATGATCAATATGTGCAATGCAATCAAAAAAGAAATGTTCAACTGATTCTCTATCATGACATACATCACATAAACCATCCTCATGACACCCAACTCTAAATCTAGAATAATTTCATAAACAGTGATTTGACTTTAAATGAAAGAATAACCTCTCTTTACGTATATTTTTCCATATTGGCTTATATTTCCTTCCAACAGTGGGTTGTATGTTATGGTAAAATCTACCATTTGTATCATTATCCCATCTTTGTTGCCATTTGTTAAAAATATACATGTCAATAGAACCATATAATCTCTCATAAGGTTGCTTCATGTCCAATACTATTCCTTTTCCCCCTGCTGCTTCTTTAGCTAATAAGTCGGCATACTCATTACCCGGGATGCCAGTATGACCTGGCACCCATGTAGTAGAAACAAGGGTACCTTGGTAATTCAATATTGTACACTTATATAGTATTTCTTGTACCATTGTGTTATTATTTCCGTACTTTATGGCTTGTAAAGCAGAGAGGGAATCGGACATTATTGCGACTTGAATAAAATTTTTATTTTCTGTCCATTCTATAGCCATGAGAATAGCCATTAGTTCAGCATCAAATACTGAAGCCCAGTTTGGTAAGGTAAACTTTTTACCGTATTTGAAATGTGGTATATAGAAAGCTGCCCCTACTCCTTGACCTTTAGAACCATCTGTGTATATATGCAACATATTACACAAAGTTGTGTTTTTACAATGTATAAATTCATGTTTGACGACATGAGGTTCATCTTTTTTACTAATTTTGTGATTGTCGTAAAAGTGTGGCTTGATAAAATTCCATGGAGGAAAATTTCCTTGGGCCACTATATTTATTGAATCAATATCAAATGGGAATTCATGTATTTTCTCTCTAAAAAGCATACGAGTTGAGGGTATATTAACACAATGTTCCCTGAAAACCTCATTTGTTGGATGCTCTGGTAAAGCAGCCAATTTAACTCTGTATTTGAGAGAAAGTTGTTGCCATCTTAAATCTAGAGGTAGTTCATTAGTTTCAACCTGGAGAACATTTATTGGAGTACTTTTTAGTCCACCTGTAACAATCCGTAATGCCCTAGATTGAATCCTGGTTAGACGCAAAATCTGGATCTTATAAGAGATCGATATAATGTTAATAGAGCTTGCCTATCAGCACCCCAGTCCGTTCCTGATACACATCGGAGTATATTCAGTCTCTTGCTACATGTTCCTATTAAATATTGAACATGCTTATTCCAATTTAATATTGGATCAAATACGAGTCCGAGGAATTTAAATTCGTAAACTCTAGCAAGTTCTATATTATTCAGGAGTAGTTGGATGTTTATTTTCTTCCTGCTTTTGGTGAAAATCATAAATACAGACTTAGATGTAGACAATTTAAAGCCCCATAAATTGCACCAAGTTTGAATTTCTCCGAGGATACGAGTCATTTTTCTTTGTAGATAATTTATATTTGTACCCGTTGCCCAAATAGCACAATCGTCAGCAAATAAGGAAACGGAGGTATTAGCTTCATTAACCTTAAGGTCATTAATCATAATTAAAAATAATAGAGGACTAATGACACTCCCCTGAGGGATACCATTATGTAACATTACAGTTTCAGATATCCGTGTCCCAACTTTTACACATATTCTTCTGTTAAATATGAAGCTCCGAATCCATGATAATGCAGTACCTTTTATGTTCAAGTTATATAGCTTGTATAACAAACCCTCCTTCCAGACCATATCATATGCCTTTTCTAAGTTTAAGATAGGCCGATAGTAGATTGTTTAGATCTAAAACCTCTAGTAATTTTATCTTGTAATCTCAAAAGATGGTCTATCGTACCTCTCTTTTTCCTAAAGGCCGATTGATACATATTAATTTTACCCTCTTTTTCTAGGGTCCATGTAAGCCTAGAGACTACCATCCGTTCCATTACTTTACACAAGTTAGACGTTAGAGCAATTGGTCTATATGATATGGGGGCAGAGGACACCTTACCAGGCTTTAAAATAGGAATAATTAATCCCGTATTCCAATTTAAAGGAACACTACATTGCGTCCAAGACATGTTACATAACTTTAAAATAATATTTAAACTACAATCAGACATATGTCGAAACATAATATAACATAGTTGGTCTTGGCCAGGTGCTGTATCATTACTTTTTTGTATAGCATCCTTTAATTCCTGTAATGAGAACTGTTCATTTAATGGACTGTCATCATGAATATTATTGAATATAATATCCCGATTTTCATGTTCAAATTGTAGTTTATTTTGTTGGAATTGCGTTGTGTAATTATTATTACTACTAATTTGAGCATAATGATTGACTAACATATTAGCTTTGTCAATATTAGTTATAGCTTGCTGATGTTCCTTAATAAGAACTGGAATTGTTCTACTGGACGTATTTCCTTGCATTCTCTTAATGACCCTCTACACTTTGGATAGTTTTGTGGTACTGGTAATATCAGAGCAATAGTTTTTCCAAGAGGCCCTCTTTGTTTGAATAATATGCCTCTTAGCTTGGGCCTTATGTTTCTTATAAAGTAGTAAGTCATATAAATTTCCCGTACGTTTTGCTTTAATTAAAGCTTTATTACGTTTTTTAATAATTTCTTCACATTTATCATCCCACCATGGAACAGGCGGCTTCTTTCTGGGGCGAGATTTTGGGATAGATTTTTCCGCAGCTAAAATAATAGCAGATGTTATCTTTTGTTCAAAATGTTGAACATTCATGTCAATTAGTGATTCATTTACATATTGATCACATAGATATTTAAATTTATCCCATTTTGCGGCCTTGAAGCACCAAGAGGGTGTAAAAAGCTCCTCGTGAGTTATATTTTCACCAATATTAGTAGATACAATGAAATGGTCACTATTACAATTTTGGTCGAGAACTGACCAAAGACATTTCGATGCCAATCTTGCACTAATAAAAGACAGATCTAAACATGATGATGTTCCTGTGAAAGAATTAAATCTTGTTCCTGTCCCATCATTTAGAGAGACTAAACCAGCATCATCAATGACATCTTCCACTGTTCTACCATTTGGCGTAGTAATTGGGCAACCCCATAATTCATTATAAGCATTAAAATCGCCACATAGGAACACATTTTCCTTCATATTATTTACTATATCATAAAGAGGTTTGGCCTGGATAAGTTGTGTTCCAGGAAAATATACATTTACAATATTAAGCTTACCTTCATTAGTTATTATTTGACAAGCAACTGCTTCCAATTCGCTTTCGAGAGCAATTTCAGAATAATGAAGTGTTTCTTTAACAAATATAAGTACTCCTCCTCCTCGCAGTTCACGGTCTTTACGTATAGCAGGTGAATAGCCATTTAAATTACAAGGAACAAATTGTTTCTTGGATACATATTATATCTGGTTTTGGATTAAAAGTTTCCAACAAGGTTCTAAATTCATACATATGAGCCCGAAAGCTGCAACTATTCCACTGCCATATTAATAGACCCATATTAACTACCCATTTGATGGGAGCACACTTTTCCTCATTTTGTGTGCACAGTTAAAGATATCTTTAGAGTCTATATCAAAATCTAGACATTCAGACAAAACAGTAGTCATATTTCTCACAACATTTGATAAAGATTGCTTTCCATCTTTACCAGCCATAAATATATTGAGAGCCAAAAAACTGAATATGTTAATTGGGTCTTCACATTGATGAAATGGCCAATCAATAGTTTGTGACTCTTTTTCAAAAGAGCATTGAGTTGAAACAGTCATTTCTGGCTTCACGTTATCTTCAACAAAAACTGAATCATGATACTCATCATAATCAAAACTGCTACTCATAAAACTAGGATTAATTGATATTGGTTTGGATTTGTGACCTTCCTCTACAGTATTACTTTTTGAGGTGCCAGCAATATTTGCTGGTCCAGCATATGTGATTTCATTTCGTGCACGTGTTTTATTGGCTTGCTTAACCGCATTTGCATAGCTTATACCAGTTCTTTGTTTGATGTCATTGGCTTCCTTTGCTTCTTTAAACTTAGGGCAACCAGCATAAGCAGCGGAATGTTCCCCACCGCAATTTGCACATTCCGGAGAATCTTTCTTAGTACATTCCTCAAATGTATGTTCCCCTCCACAACGCACACATTTTGACTTAGGGCTTCTACAATTTGTAGCGATATGTCCAAACATTTGACATTTATAACAACGGGTTGGACCCATTTCAATATGTCGGATTTCATGGATGAAACAATCTACTTTAACTGTATTTGGAAGAGTGTCACGAGTACCAAGCTTAACAATTTGTGTAGGTGTACCACTTCTAAATACTCGCTTAATATAAGGGAAATTACCAGTCATAAGAGATTTAACTTCCTCCTCACTCATATCAATAGGTATTGGGAAAATTGTACCAAAAGACATGGGTTTAAAGGGCTCTGGTTCTTTTACAATGACCTCGTAGCTTCCAAGTTTTTTAATTAAAAGCAACTTTTTACATTGGATTTCAGAGCATTGTACTTTAAGTTTGCCATTGGGTAGTCGGAATATTGCCTCCAAGGATCCAGAAATCTCATCATTCAAAATGTGTCGTAGTTCTCTATGATGAACTTTGGAAATATTTATAGTTTTACCTTCAATATATACAGTTTTAGTCTTATTTTGTCTTTTAGTACGTCTATCATTGCCTTCACTATTAGTAGATTCAGCACTATTTGATCTAAGTTTTCGCTTATTGCGAACTACAGTAAAATCCATATCTTCACCTTCATCCGTCATTATCAGATACTTGGCTTCAATATTACAGCAACCGGGCTGACTCGAAAACAAACAGCAACTGCTGAAGTGTGTAGATTAAGTCGCTCCGGTACTCTAGACACAGATACGTTTCCCGCCTTAAATATTAAAGACTAGTGACAAATATACGTCCGTACAAATACACAGCTAATAGCATAAACACCGATATAGAAGCCACTCTACCTAACTTGTTGGATTGTAGCTTCAGGTCACCTCCGCATACACTTCCCAAGCCGTGTCTCTGACCGTGTCTCCGTGTCGTGTCAAGCGTGTCAGGAGGTGTCAAGTTCGTGTCGTGTCATATGAGTGGACTAATAGTAGGTCCAATATATATACCTACATATATACGCACATACACACAGACAGTATATATAACAATAGTGTGCAATCATCTCATTTACAGGGGCATCAATCATTTACAAATAAATTTCTGTCTTTGCCCATACATGTATCCCACAGATTACATAACACTCTTGTTTGAGTGTAAGACAGTCTGAACTGAGTGAACATTGTCAATAACAATACCAATTTCACCTTGCATGTTTTGACCGAGGTCAAAGAAGACGTTCATTCGAATTCTTCATTTATTTCTTACAAATGAGCAGTGGCGCAGACACAAACACACCCTCCAATGCATAGTGGGGATGACGAATAGATAATCCCCCACCAACAATGGACAATTATGCGTGTCTACGCCCATTCTAATGAGTACAACAGCGTCATTCAAAAATTGTAGAAATAACCAATTCAGCTTAATCAATGAAGTAGCTTAATGGGAGGAATTTTAATTTGTAAAAAAAAAAATTTCTCTCCCCTTCAGAACAGGACAATATATCTCATTAAATGCATGCCATACTTAATCCTTTCCCAGGCAAGAGGTAATTATTGCATTCGTCATGAATCCCACCGAATATCCGTAATACCCTACACCTTCCAAACATATAGCGCCAAAACCAAAAACCGAGTACATTGTAAAACATGAAAGCCTTTCTAACAACCATACATTTTTCATTTATTTTTGTTTTCACCAACAAATTTATAATTGGGATATGACCTCTCGGTACATTTGAAAATTTATCTTTACTTTTTAAAGCTCGGCACTTATCTACACATCATTTTTACTTTAAGACACTGTTTAATATTGTGGTGGGAGAATTAAAAATAATTTTCAAGTTTCAAGGGCATGTTTGCATTGGGTGAAACGCCCCAGGAACGCCCCAGGAAGTGAATTTGGATACAACTACCACGCCCTGCTCATGAGCAAATACTTTGCTTATATATTGGTTATAGCCTTAGGGAAGTATGATGTAGAGCTATTCAGGAGCTGGATGTCCCGAGTCCTCCCTCACTGCTCGATACAAACTTCCCCTCAACTAACACACAATATGAGTGGACTAATAGTAGGACCAATATAATTTTACATACATATACACACACATACATATACATACATATACATACATATACATACATACACATACATACACACACATACACCTACCCGCACACACTCACACACACACATATATATATATATATAATATAATGTGATACTTTGTATTAAGCGCAATGGAGTATATTTGTATAGTAGCTGCGCTATATAAATGGGACATATTATTATTATTATATCTATAACAATAGTGTTCAATCACCTCATTTACAGGGGCCCAAAAAAACAGGTCATTTACAACGACGTATTCTTACACAGATTTTTCTGTATTGGCTAACCAAACCCTTGAAGCTATTTTTAGCATTATCCTCAACGGATTGCTTAACCTTACAACAAAAAATAATTACAGGATTTGATAAATATTTACTATCATGAATGTCTCCGAAATCATCAAATTTTACCATCTTTCCCTACTGAATTTGGATTACTACCGAACGATATTGACTCACAAGTGAATTCTCTCTAATGTCCAATTCTCTTCCATTCTCATTCTGTTCTCTGTTACTACTTACTCTCTCGTTCTTCCAGTGACGTATACCCGGTCGGGCCGGGGAATTCTGTCGCTGTAGCTCCGGCAACATTGCGCCCCACTGCGGGGAGCGCCATATCAGCCAAATTGCTTTGGCTGCTTTGCCGCTATGTCGCAGCGGATCCAGCTCCGACTTGTTTTGGCCTGGCGCCTTGATGGGTACCTCGCACGTCCTCAATGAATTTATGTTGCTGCTCCTTCCGAAGCCACACACGGTCGACAAAGAGCTTCGTTGGTTCGCTTCTTGAGAAGTATGCTAGCTTTCTTGCATTCCTTGCTGCCTTCAATGCTGGTAGCTGGCACTGGCGGTCGTCTCTTACTCTCTTTGGCAGGTCGTCCGCTATGAACATCTTGTCCTTGTTCCCTTTAAGGTTCCTGGCATGTTGCTGCACTAGCTTTTTGTCAGAAAATCGTACATATCGGACTTTGATGGGTTCTGGTCTTGTCCTTGTTGGAACCCGGTGGGCTCGTTGGTGCTCGATGTTCCTGGCCACTTCAGGAGCTATTTTCAATTTATTTATATAAAACTCCCTCATCACTTCTTCCACATCCTCCTCCTGAGCTCTCCGTGGTATTCCGAGAACCACCAGATTCTCTCGTGCCACATACGTTGCCAGCCTGTCGATTTCTTGCCTCATGTCTTTATTCCTTTTCCTGCTTCTTTAGGTTCTCTGTTTCCTGGTTTTGGAATGCTAGCGCGTTTTTAATTTCCTGCAAGTCATCTGAAATGTTTTTTCCGTGGTTCAGTAGCCTTGTTTCCAAATCATTCAATCTACTATCAATTTTCCTCATGTACGTGTCCAGGAGTTCACGAATCGATGGTGCTGCGTCTTCTGGGCTCAGGGGCGATTCCGCCCTAAGTCTCTTAGGTCCCTGAGCAGACGTGGTGGGCTTGGGAGCAGAGGGTTTTGTCCCCGCTAACCTCGGTGCCGAAAGCCGCGTTCCAGAAGCCATAGCAGGTCACAATTTTTTCACGCACAGTAGCTTATGTTAGAGGAGGAGAAGACTCAATACACGTCCTTACTCATTGACTGTCGTAGTAATGAAAAAAAAATCACATATTTAATTTTTGGTGATGCTGCCCTCATTGTTCCGTCCTTTATAGGGTCAAAGGTCATTTTTCCATTTCTTGCACTCTTACTTCTGCATTTCTTGACGGATTTCGTTCAAATTTTGCATGAAGGTGTCTCTTGGTGTAATCTAAAAACCTATAGTTTTTGGTGATGCTGCCACCAGTGTCCCGTCTTTTATAGGGTCAAAGGTCATACTTCAAGGGATGGCGTGAGTTCACTCTGCAGGCCACATTTCTTGATGGATTTCTTTCAAATTTTGTATGGAGATGTATCTTGGTATAATCTACACATATTTCTTTCAAATTTTATATGAAGATGTGTCTTAGTGAAACCTACACATCTAAATTGTTTGCTGATGCTACCCCCACTGTACCACTTTCTATACAGTCAAATGTCATATTCAGGTTGTTGTTAGGGTCAAATGTCATATTTTCGTTGCATGCATTCTGGAGGACACATTTGTTAACTCATTTCTTTCAGATTTTGTATGTAGGTCCATTATAGATTACACCTCTACAGTTTTTGGTGATGCTGCCTCTAGTGTTCCGTCTTTCATAGGATCAAAGGTCATATTTTAGTGGATGGCTTATGTGCGCTCTAAGGTCATACATGTATTTCTTCCGAATTTTCTATAAAAATGCATTATACTCTAATCTGCACAAATCGTTTTGGTAATGCTGCTCCTAGTGTTGACAATATTCCGGGCCACTGGCGGCAATTTCTACACCATCCTTTTGTTTGAGGGAGGGGATGGGGGAGGGTCTTTGTCCCTCCTTCAAATCGCTGCCAGTGCCGGGGGATACATTTCGCATTGCGCGGCACCAGCAATGCACATTTCTAGTTATCCCAACTCTCGTTATGTTTGATCTTGAAATACCATAACATTCTTTAATGATTAGAAGAAAGGAAATAAGAAATGCCATAATTTCAATGCGAAAATTTAGATGAAAATTTGTTCGCTCGCATTGTTATTCTCAATTAAAGAGTTCCGTCCATTTGCGTAAATCCGTGCATTCCTTCTTTTCATTAAAGGGATAGTTCACCCTGACAATAAGTTGCTTTTAATAAATGCAGAGAAACAAAAGAAACATATCAGTGAAAGTTTGGCGAAAATCCGTTAAAGTATTATGGAGTTACGGATTTTTAAAGTTTTGATTTTGTGACGTCACATGCGAGCAGCTCCCCCATGTGTCATGTGATATAAATTCCAGAAAATGACATTTTCTCAGAAAAATGGAAATGGTGTTACTTTGCATTCTATATAACATCTTAAACATCATTTCATACCCGCTCCTCTAAGAAAAATATCTTCAGTCATCATGAACCATTGAAAAATGGGAATTTATAGAATTTATATTCCATGACGTTTGGGGTAGCTGCTCGCATATATGACGTCATAAATTTAAACCTTAAAACACCCATAACTCTCTTATTCCTTGATGGATTTCTGTCAAACCATCACCAATATTTTCTCTTAATTTTCTGCTTTTATTAAAACCAACTTATTGTCAGGGTGAACTATCCCTTTAAATAACAGGTTATGCGCTCCCAAATCCGCAGGGTAAATGCACTAGAAATCTAGTTTTGAAGATTTAAAAAGCGAAAATTTTCCAAAGCTCGGTCGCTTTGCTCCCTCGCATAATTAATTTCTTTCAGGATCTTATAATTTCGCACCCCCAGTAGGCCTATATAGTTCTTATATAGCTCAAAGGGTTCAAAATTTGAAAAAATTAAGATGTAATTGCTTTGCTCGCTATTATCATGTAAGTTTCAAATGACTCCTGCTAAATATTGCGCCCCAATATAGGATGAAGTGTATAATACAGTTTTTCGAAAGAAATGTTTCAAAGTTTCAAATGACTCCTGCTAAATATTGCGCCCCAATATAGGATGAAGTGTATAATACAGTTTTTCCGAAGGTTCAACTTTTGAAAGAAATGTCAACCTTAGGTAGCCTTGCTGAATTTTTAGACTGTTTCTCAAGCCTATATACAGGGTTTTTGTTAGTTTTTTCTCTCGATTGTAGAAGTGGATAGAAAACTATTTATAAATGTATAAAATTTGAGCTTCTCTACCGCTCAATAGACCGCTTAGGATATATGCAAATTTTATGCATACCTTTCAAACAAAGGTTGTTCTTGACAACCTGAAAGCTTGTTAGCTATTTAGGGATAAATATTGAAAATGTTGCTGCTCGGTGGCTTTGCTCTGTCGCTAACGTAGATAATTGGGGGGAGGGGGCATAACTTCATTTTTTTGCACTGGGCACCATAATCCCTAAATACGTCACTGGCTTTGCTCCCTCGTCGGTCATCCCCCCCCCCCCCCCCCCAATCATGAACACGGATCAACCCTTTTTTATGATCTTTTGCAGTTCAGGGCAAATAGGAGAGGAGCTCACAAGATAAAGTCACAGAGTTGACAATTCGCGTTTGATTGATTACAACTTCAAAAATTCATAACTTTCATACATTTAATTTTTCTCTGATTTTGCTCAAATTTTCATTGATCTGTTTCTTTAATTTTTCTGCTTCTTTAAAACCAAGTTGATATTAGGGTGGACTTCCCCTTTAAGGGCGCATTTTGTAAGCAACATTGGGCAATATGTAAAAAAGGGGAAAACGAGGGAAAATTATACTATTAGAAAGGAAAAGGCGCACTAACCAGAGGTGAAAAATGGCACTTATCAGAAGGGAAAATTGCACAATTAGAAAGGAAAATGGGTACTAATCAGACTAAAATAGGGGCACTTATTAAGGAAAAGTGAAAAGGGCATGTATTAGAAATAAATAAGGGCTATGAAAAGGGGCACTTCTGAGGTACTTGAAAAAGTTTTTTTTACGTTGCGTTTAAAATGCAATAATGCATGGAAGATCGAGGGTCCACAGATTGGCCTTTCTGTTAGGGGGAGATTTATTGATTTATCTGATTTCAAAACCATTTTCTGAGGCACCATTATTTAGAAATAAAAGTTGTTGAAGCACATTAAAGATTTGTTAAATGTAGCCAGAACGTCAATGACGTAGCGCTCATCCGCCATCCGGGTAAAGCAATTGTCACGATTTTCATTCTTCTACAAAATTATGTTGGGAAATGAGAAAGAATAATTTTTTGAACATTTTGAATAAATTTACATGAATTATCAATGCCTAAGGAAAGGCCAATCCAATCTTGGTACGAAGATGATTTGTGTGAAAGCAAAAAAATAAGACAAATGGTGATAGTTCAAAGGAGAATTAACATTAGAATATAAATATACTTATGTTCAAAGGTGTAATATATTCTTAATCATTGACCTGTATCACTTTAGAAATAAAATATCAGAAAAGGGTTTAAATCAAGACATTCTAGCACACGGTATCATCTGCTAACACTTCATGGGGGCTGCCATTTTCTTGATGACATGGAGTTGTACATGAACCATTGGAGACCGTTCCGGTCAGAAAGATATTTTTAATCAACGAGCTAAATTGCTTCTATTCATTATAAAAAAGCCCCCGTATATGATGGAAAATACATAACAGGTGTATACATTTATTTTAAAATTTGAAATTTATAGATTTCTTTTTAAATTCTCCGGTTTTGCTAACTAGAAATCAATTTCTTGGTCTTGCCTGGCAGAGCAGAATATAATTTATACAACGCGCATTCTGTCTTTTGAAGTCCATTATCTCAAAGCAGGTGAATGTATAGTTTGTCACTATTGACGCTCGGGAAAGTCATCATCCATAAATTTGAATTAATTCGCTCCGTCACGTACGTCATAGTATCAAGAAAATAGATTGATATTTAGTAAAATCGTAATTTTCAAAGAAATATCAAACACATTTTCGTTTCTAGAATATATGTATATAGTGAGTATAACTTTTCCAAAATTCACAACTTTCTAATTGCTTGTCAGGTTTCGTTCAAATTATCACCAATTTGCTTCTCTGATTTTTGTCCTCTTTCTTTCAGAAAAGCCAATATTATTAGTAGATATTCTGTGTATCTAAATAACTCTACCAGATTAAACAAAACAGAATTTTTAAAAGGTCAATAAATGAAGGATAAGAAACTTTAAAAAATTTTTTTTAACAGTTATGAATAAATCATAATTAATGTTTGACGCAAAATTTCAAATTCTGTGTAGAGGTTCTCTGTATCTCACATGTAGCTCTACAAGATGGAAAAAAAATTGAAATTGGTCAATAAATGAAGAAGCATTTTTGTGTGATTATGAATAAATTTGCATAAATTAGCACAGTTAATGCGTTTCATAATTCTGTGTAGCCGACAGATGACAGATGCCGGACGACACTCTTCGGGCCAAATCGGGCCGGATGGGGTAAAACTAATTGATGATGCGTCATTATTAAATCATGACCAAAAAAAAAAGAAAGAATTTTTGTCTCAGTATTTGGTCAAATACCCTCCTGTATCTAATCTTTCAATCCTGGGCCCCGTTGCATAAAACTTACCATAGATGGTAACTTTCCATCAATGGTAACTTGCATTTAAAACTTGAATTTGATTGGCTGGTGAGCAATGTTACTAGGGTAGTTACCATTGATGGCAGAATTACCATTAATGGCAAGTTTTATGCAACGGGGCCCTCAAAATATGCAGCGACAATTGAATAAATGCGCCCTTAATTATTTAAGCTTATTTTAGTAGCTTATGGAGCTATTCGTAAAGTTCACGCACTTTTCATTCCGACTATTCGTGAAGGTCACGCACTTTCATTTCGCGCGTACCTAAAATATTGATAACACATTGTGACTCTATATGAACTGAAGAGATCACGAAACACATATGTACTTTATCCGTCAAGGTCACAAACTTTTCTTCTTATAAGTGATTGATGGGGAAAACTACGTGTTATCATGACTACCTTTTGATCAATCTACACGATTCTTAGTATGTTGAATATAACAATAATATCCATTCTTACATCATGACAAGGCAAATTACCTGATAACAGTCCTGTTTCCCTTAGGGCACTGAGTAGTAGGTTTTGCCATTCAGCGCGAGACACAGTATTGATGAAGGCTTCCCATTGACATAAAGCATAAAGAGCAACATTTATGTCATCAGTATCTTGTAGCTTTTCAGGTATGTCAGTATATTGTTGTTCATGTTTGGTCAGACAGTCTACCATCGATAGAAGTTGTTCTCTATTGTCGAAGCATGCAGCAATCTTTTTCAGATCAGAGGTTTCTAGAATAAAGAATAATACAACCAAAATATTACTGATTAGCATGCAGATTTCTCTGAATTTCTCAGTATATATTTTAAAATTAAAAAAAGGGTTAGAGAAACTTTACATTTAAAGAATAAAGCTATTTCATTGTATCACTGAGAGATTCCCGATGTCAGTTGTTTAGCGCGTGGTACAGACATTTAAAGGGCATCTCCATCAATAGGGGGGGGGGGGGGGGGGAGGGGCACCATTCTTACTCTGTGGATGAAATGTAAATTAACTGGGCCATAGCGTAAGGGGTGGGAGGTTGTCGTAACATCTTATTTTCACTTTCATTTTCACCTCTTTCCTCTTTATTGTCCTTCTTTTTCACCTTTACTTTCTTTGTCTTTTTTTTAATTGAAGGGGGGGGGGAGAATTGAACAAGGGGGCACGATGAAAACACTTTTGGATAGGAAATTTTCCACACAAAATTTGCCTCTGTGACTTCTCACCGCCCCACCGCCCCCCCCCCCCCAAAAAAAAGGAAGTGCAAACCTTCGATTCAAGAGGAATAAGATATCAGAGCAATGCAAATGAAATGTATACAAATAGGGGGGGGGGGGGGGAAGAAAACTTATATTGGTGATTGAAACGATACTAAACACTGACTTTCAGAAATTTCTGTTTGAATTGTGATATACTGATGGAAGGTACATGTATGTAGCATCCAAGATAAACAAACATAAAATATCAGGCATATATTTTTTTCCGCCAAAGTGCTTGCTTGTTCTTGGCAATGATTCCTAACTGACGTGTTCCATGATTTGTGAAGTTTATACGATTCTTTGTTAAGGCATAAACTCGACCTAAAAGGGGAAGTCTGGTCCAAGAATTACTTGGTTTAAAGGGAAATCCAACCTGAATAGCAAGTTGCTTTGAAAGAAAGAGGAAAAATCAGAAGCAGATTGGTGATAGTTTGAACGAAATCGGACAAGCAATAAGAAAGTTATGAATTTTTGAAAGTTTTAATCACTATACATATGTGAATTTCAAATTGGCCGAATATATGTCACTGTGATGTAGCTGTGGACAACTCCTCCATTCGCTCCAACACACAAAATGACTAAAATGTCATTTTTTTTGATAATGTATTACTCAGTAGGATCCATTTCTTTCATGAGGACCTATAACAATCTCCAATATATTTTGAGTACTGCCCCGAGGGTAAAAGCGCCTCGAAAGAAAACCGCAAATTAATGATATTTTTTGTGTACGACAAACGGAGAGTTGTCCACAAAAATGTCACAATCGACTCACCAAACTGCTATTGAGATTCGCATAGATGTAGTGATCTCATTTTTCAAACATCCGTAACTTTCTCAGTCCTTGTCCGATTTCTTTCAATCTTTCACCATCCTGTTTTTCTTATTTTTCTGCTTTCACAAAAATCATCTTATTACCAAGGTTGGATTGTCCTTTAAATGGATGCAGAACAGTCAAACAGTTCAGAAAATTTGAGGAAAATTGGACAACTAATAAGAACAATTTATTCAATGACATTAAAAAAATATGGGAAAACAATGAAAATCACTGGCCGAGGGTTTCTGAAGTCATTCCCTCGCAACTTACCTGTTAAAGGGAGTGGCAAGTCGTAATCCATGGGCCTGACCAGTTGGCCTGACTCGGGGAAATTCAGATACAATCAGGTCCAATCGAATCCCTCTATAGATACGCAACCGACCAATGAGATTCAAATACTGGAATAAAGAACGCGCGATCTTGTTTACTCAAATTTGGGTCAATGTGTGAACTTTTATTAGCTGCGCACGATAAATTGAAGTCGCTTTGAACTTTGATACAGAGAAAGGAGCAGCCAACTGTAAAATCGCCCATAGATTGCGACTTGTCGCTCCCTTTAATATGTTTACATCAATAATACTAATTTTTGTCTAAAAATATGGTTTCCTCATAACTTGAACCAATTCATATTTATAGTTATATGTTTTTGCATGTATACACTAATACAGAGTGAATAATTTTCTTTGAAAATCATGAAAATAATTTTTTTATATAATGTAAATTTAAGGGGATTATAAAAATGTAATATTTTAAATCTCTATATATTGGAGTACATGAAATATTTTGTGAAGGTGCATACATGAAGCAACAAATTAACTAAATATACATCTTGGTTCAAGCTATGTGAAAATCATATTCTGGGATGACAAATTTGTACTATAGAAGTAAACAAATTAATTTGGGACTTGTGAGGGACTGACATCACAAACCCATGACTGAGTTGCCAATTTGTCGGATTTTCATAGTTTTCCCTAGTTTCTCATGTCATTAAAAAGCTAATAACTTTCTTATTGGTTGTCCGATTTTTCTCAATTTTTTATTCAACTGTCTGATTTTTCTGCATCTACTAAAAAACCAAGTAAATCTTGGACCGGGCTTCCCCATTGATGGAATTGGCCTAATGATTGATGTCTTTAAGGAACAACCAAGCTCTTAAAGCCATCATCACCATGCCTATACAGTAATTTATTTTGCAAAAAGGTGAACCAACCAGAATTATGTTGCTCAGAGGAGCATATTCCTGGACACTTAAAGGGTAAAAATCATCTATTTCAAAAATGTGTACAGGTATTAAGTATAAAATCGGACTTTAAGAAACTGTACCAGGCACTTTATAGGTTATAAAGGAGAATGAAACCCCAAACTTCTATGCACTTTAACAGAAGCAGAAAAAGCATATCACTGAAAGTTTGAGGTAAAATGGATAAAGAATAAAAAAGTTATGAAGGATTTAAAAACCTAAACTCACTAAATAATGGAATTGGCAACATATTCATTATGCTATTGAGATGCTATGACATTTGTGTGCTCTCTCTCTTTATAGGTAACAAATAAGAATATTATCAGATTTCAGCTTTTAAACAAAAATAAATTGAATTATCAACTTTGTCATGATTTATGAGGAATAAATTTATGAGCACCATTTATAATACAGAAATCAAAATTTCTTATATATATTCAAGAAAAGTGGATTTTTACATTATTTACATATAGCAATTGGAAAGTATAGAACATTTACATCACAGCATCTCATTATTGACAGAGTCGGTGATTTGCATGAATTATTTGCATGTGAAAAGGTGTTTCGGACTTTGTAGCATGTTTGCATTTTAATGAAAAAATAGTTCCTTAAGATGTCACATTTATGGTAGGTCTATTAATACAGGTAGATTTTGTATTGTCAGAGAAATATATATATTTTGATAAGTTGCATAGTGCAGATTTAGAATATTCAGAGGGAAAAAATGAAAGAATATTTTTGGTTATCTAAAAGTGCGGATGAATATTTTAGAAATCATTGCACTGCGCTACATAGGCGTATTAGCTTGGTACTATGCGGTACGGTGTGTATAGAATACTGTGCCTTACTTGAGTTAATTGGACGTCTTACAAGACAGGCGTGACTATTTGCTCTTCCTGGTTTAGGCGTGTCAAAGAGTGAGTTTTATCTTTTTTTGTGTATCTAATGATAAGGCAGGATGTTTTCAATTATTCTAGATCATGTATGCCTAATTGTAAAAGAAGTCTATCAAATGAAAATGTTTATATATTTTTGTGAGATGAAAAGTGTTCTTTCAATGTTTGTCAAACTCGTTCTTATTGCATAGGGATGTTGCACTTGTTCACTTTTATTCTAGATTACTTACGAAGAAAATGAAACCAATCAAATATTAAGGTTAATTGTGGGGTATTCTATCATTGAATATATTTCGGATTTTGTCATTTAGGTGGGAATTTATGCAGTCTGAAAGAGTATAAACACTTTGAATTACAGTGATTTGTGTTATTTGAACGCATGTATAATTTATTGCTTCATGAGTTGCCGTTGGGGGCGGTATGATGTAAACATTGAGAAAAGATGGCGGCGCCCATGGAAGTGTACCATTCTTGTTTCTGTTGTGACAGGCTTCCCTGCCACAATATATAAATTATGTCCCTTTTGGCTTGCCATAAACGTTGCCATAAACGTGGCCACATTGGCTAGCCATAGGCATGGTCTGGACAATAATGAGATGTGGGGTGCAGCCGTGCGTGCGCCGTGGTTACGTAACTCCATCGCACGCACGGCACCTTTATACTTTATGTACATAAAGCGGGGTTACAGGGAGACACCCGCGGGTCACGGGACTGGGGAACCGCGGGAATAAGGTCTATAAATACAGTCAGCAGAACAATACAGAGGGGATTTTCTTGGAAGCAGAACCGTGAGAGCATCGTCTACCAGCAGAGCCTCTGGACCGCTGGACTGCGCTGGAGTACGCTGGCTACGATGAACTCCGGGACTGCTAGAGAAGCACAACAGGTCAGTCTTTTCACCTCTTGTGCCAATGTTTAATGCCAATGTTTTATTACTGTTGTGGTATTATGTCAATCCTCCTCCAAAGTGAATTGGTCATTCGGCCACCATAAAGGCCGGTTCACTTTATTGGCGACGAGGATGGGATAGTATTACTCAATTATTAGACATTTGTATTACCGTATTTCATATATATTTCTTCTTGGCATTTATTCGTATTTAATGTATTTTGTATATAGCATATCGTTATATTTCATGCATGTTGTTGTGTTGCGATCGTTGCAAGGTTGTGATTTGTAATATACTACATGCATTTTCAAGTGGCGTATTTCGCGCATAGTGTGCCGACATGCGATTTTTGACGCACACATTTTTTGCAATTATATACTGTTTTGGTTAGTGAATTTACTTCACGTTCCGACCATATTATATGCGTGCTTTACATGTTTGTACTTTGTATTACCGCTATATTGAATAGTATAGTTGTAATTTATTATTATACTCGTACTTTATTATATACTCGTACTTTTGTACTTTATATGACAGCTATATTGAGTAGGAGTTGTACTTATATACTCGTACTCCATTATATGCCTTATGATTGTGAGGCTAGGCTGTCTCTAGTTTTTGTGCGGTTATATAGCACTTACATGTATATGAGTGTGTGTGTATGATTGTATGGTCGTTATACATGTGCACTTAACGATTTTGTGCATATATGGCTGGGTACATGTGTACTTAAGCTTTGTGTGCAGTTGCATGATTGTTATACTCTTAATGTGATTGCTTTATATATATATAGATATTTCTTGTGTATATTCTACATATTTTCTATATACTTTTTATGTCTATAAACTTTCTATATCCGTTTGGATAGATAATATAGTGGTAGAGATTCCAATAAGCTTACATAGTAGGCGAGTGGGTGATTTATTTCTTTTGTATATATATTTATTTATGTGTATTGCGGAAGAATACTCATTTAATTACTGTGTATATTGCTCGGAATACTCCCACAATGGAGAAAATTGCCATTAATTCGTGTACCTTAGATGATTTGTTGAAGGTGCCAGGCATTGGCCAGGCAACCGCCGAACGAATTATGGCATTGCGGGAGGCCAGTGGGGATGTGACCCCTGGTTCTTTCGCATCTATATGCATATCCGCATTTGAGGAATACTGAAGAGATTCTCCAGTATCTAGATTTTAGACCGTCTGCTAGGGAATCCCCAAGGGGGGCGGGTTTGGCTGAAGCATCTCAGGGAAAGTCTTCCTCTATGCCCGACGCTTACCCGTATGATATATTCCCTAATACTTCAGTGCCTCCACCTTTGAAGAAGAAACCCTCAGAAACTGAGGGATTGAGCGACACTCAAGCGCGCTCGACTTCTTTAGGCGGAATGGCTAGCTCCAGTTCAGCCGCGAAGGAAACCCTTCGCGGGGCTCGAACGTTCAGTCCGGCCGCAAAGGAAACCCTTCGCGGGTCGTTCAGTCCAGCCTCAAAGGAAACCCTTCGCGGGGCTCGAACGTACAGTCCAGCTGCGAAGGAAACCCTTCGCGGGGCTCGAACGTTCAGTCCGGCCGCAAAGGAAACCCTTCGCGGGGCTCAAACGTTCAGTCCAGCCGCGAAGGAAACCCTTCGCGTGGCTCGAACATTTTCATCCTTAACGGTTGAGGAGCAGCAAGCAAGACGGTCGCAATCACCTTCGACGGGAAGAAACTCGCGTACGACGTACTCAAGTCCAACCCGGCTGGCGAAGGATGGCCGTCACTCAAGACGATCACCATCACCGGCGACGGAGGGGCACTATCGGTCCCAATATGCCAGTCCATCTCGGCAGTCGAAGGATGATCGTCATTATAGGCGATCTCCACCAGAGTACTATCGCA
Source organism: Heliocidaris erythrogramma (assembly GCA_025617745.1). Taxonomy (NCBI): domain Eukaryota; kingdom Metazoa; phylum Echinodermata; class Echinoidea; order Camarodonta; family Echinometridae; genus Heliocidaris; species Heliocidaris erythrogramma. The sequence goes on from CM046858.1 coordinate 16,490,818, forward strand.
CGAAGTATGCAAGCCCGTCTCGTCGGGACCGGGACAACCGCCACCAAAGACGGTCACCCTCCAGGGGAGAGTACTATCGGGCACGATATGAAAGCCCGTCCCGAAGGGAGAGGAACGACCACCTTAGAAGGCGGTCACCCCCCAGGGACGAGTATCGTCGTGCGAGGTACGAAAGCCCGTCCCGACGGCAACAAGACGATCGCTACAGACGGCGATCGCCCTCTAGGGAGCGATACTATCGCCCCAGGTACGATAGCCCATATCGGCAGGATAGGGACCGGTATTATAGGCGAAGATCACCATCACTCGTTAGGGAGGGATACCATCGGCAAAGGTATGCCAGCCCTTCCCGGCGGGTGAGTGACGATCATTATGACGGGTGCAACCGCCATGAAGGTCCACCCCGACGATCGCCAAGAAGGAACGATAGTCCGCCCTGCCTCGACCGATATGAGCATGACCGTTCATTCCGACTGGAGAATAGGCATACGAGTCCTTACCGAGGATCGAGGGTGTCGCCTCGCCGCGAGTGGAATGGCCGTGGCGATAGAGAACGAGATCCTCAGCAGCGGCAGCGAAGCGCTTTTGTTTTGCCGCCGCCTGTTACGAGGACCCGGGCGTCCCCTCGGACCTCTCCTCCTAGGAACGCTAGGAGGGACGGTATGCCACCCCACTACTCTAACCCACCCCGAACAATCACGTTCGACGGTCGGGGGAGTTGGCAAGCTTTCTTTGCCAAGTTTAGCTCCTATGCTGATGAACATAGGTGGGACTCCAGACAACGGAAGAACTATTTGTGCTGGTGTCTCGAGGGAAAGGCGAGTGAGCACTTCGCTCTTCTTCTAGAACGTGAACCGGGCTTGGAATATTTTGACCTGGTTCACAAGTTAGAGAAGCGTTTTGCCCTCAAAGAATTACCGGAAGTTTCGCAAATGCATTTTGCGTATGCGAAACAGTCCGCCGATGAGTCTTGTTTCGATTGGGCCGATCGTCTCAGGACTCTAGCCACCAACGCCTTCCCCGACCTGCCAGACACTCATGTTGAAAAACAAGTTGTCCTTAGGTTCTGTCAGGGATGCCTCGACAAAGAGGCTGGCCAATATGCCATCAACTCTAGGCCAAAGACACTGGAGGAGGGAATTGACCTGGTCAGGTGGTACCAACATACTTGTCGGGCGATTTTCGGAAAGCCGAAAAAGTAGCCCTTCCGAACGCATGCAACCACGAATCAAGCGTTAGGAAGATTGGTACAATGACACCTACCCAACAACTCCCCTCCAGTTCAGACCGGTTGGAGAAAGAGCTTTCTCATCTGGAAGAAAGAGTAAATTCTATTAACACCAGAATTGACTCTATCCAGGACAACTTCTCAAAAAAGTTGGACTCGCTCCACGATGATGTAGGATCTCTCAAGACCTTAGTTCAAGGTCTTGCAGTGTCGACTCTGAGAGCCAATTCTCCCCGAAGGCCTAGGTCCCCAGGCCGGGACAACTCATGTTTCGAGTGTGGCCGCACTGGACATTTTAAGAGAGACTGTCCAGACTTAAAGCCTGGAAAGTCGGTATCTTTCGTAGGCGAGGAGGGAAACAGCAGTGGATCGGAGAACGGGGCCCAGCCCCGATCCATGTAAGCTTGGGCCAACAAAATTCCCCCGGCGCAACGAAAGACACGTGTCTCACTAGAAGTGTCTGTGCGGAATCGGATGGTGCCAAGCAGGGCGAGTGTACCCCCCTGAGTGAGTCTGATCCCAACGCCTCCGCAGGCGAAAGGGATGCAGAGTTCGCTATGAAGGGTGCGGGTAACGTCGCCATAACTGCCTCTCCCAAGTCCTACATGGAGACCGATGTGAACTTCAGTCTTCCGAGGACCCCCTCCACCCCCAGGGGGAGCGAGGACGGGCAGCCAGACATGGTCGCGGCAGGGGCAAGTCATCCCCCACCGCCAGCAACATGTCCATGGCTTCTCCCTCCTTGGCCGCCACCGAACACGGAAACTATTGAAAGAGAATCGCCGCCTGATGGTGAAGGTGTTGATGGAAATTTGCCAAGCGACGAGGTAATTGTTTGCAGGCTTAAGTCTTCATCAATGTTAACTGTCACCATCGGCATTGGCGATAAATTACTCAGAGCGGTTGTAGATACAGCTGCAGAAGTCACAATCTTGTCGGATCGAATTTTTGCCTCTCTTCATCCAAAGCCTCCTATAGTTAAGAGGGTAACCTTACTTACTGCAGGTCGCAATATGAAGATGAGTGGCATGATTGTTGGTCCGGTAACAATGACATTGGGGGAACAAGATTTCAATGAAATCATATACGTGGCCCCAATCGATGATGATATGTTGCTGGGAGTTGAATTTCTTCAGAAACACAACGCCCGCATCAACATACCGGAATCAACATTATGCCTGCAAGGTGAAGACATACCCATGGTCTCGGGAGGAACAACACACACCTTGGTGGCTCACGTCTTTGTGCGGGACACCGTGCTTATACCTCCACGGTGTGTCAAACGAGTCGGGTGCTTTATTAAACCCCGGCTTGAGCAGTTCCTTTTTGAGCCAAACTCAGACTTAACAGGGCTGGTCCCTCGTACTCTTCATGAGTATGAAGATACCATTGAATTGCTTGCTTTGAACCCTACAGATCGAAATATCCGTTGGAAACGAGACCAAATTATTGGTGAGGCCCAAGAATTCATGGCCATTGAACCAGTGTCCAACGCCACGGATAATTTCTCCGTAGGGGGCGCAAAAGCGCGACAAGTGGGTTTGCCGGCCGAGCTGCCACCCTATTTACAAGATCTATTGGCCAGGTCGAGTGAACACTTGTTACCAAAGCAGCAAGAAGAGCTGAGGGCCTTACTTTTTGAGTTTGAGGGAGTCTTCGCCAAGGACGAATTCGATCTTGGCAACTTCACTGACATGGTCCATCAAATTGACACGGGTGATGCTACGCCCATCAAACAGAAGATGAGGCGTACGCCCCTCAATTTTGTTCATGAGGAGCGAATGAGGAGCGAATAAGATGCTGTCAGCAGGCGTGATACAGTCTTCCGTATCGGAATGGGCCTCTGCGCCTGTTTTGGTACGGAAGCGGGATGGGGGCGTCCGATGGTGTATTGATTATCGTCGATTAAATAACATCGCCAAAAAGGATGTATACCCCCTTCCCTGCATCGAAGAGTGTCTCGATACGCTCGCGGAGAACACTTGGTTCTCAAAACTCGATGCCAATTCCGCCTACTGGCAGATCAAAATCCGGAAAGAAGATAGGCCGAAAACTGTTTTTTTCACCAAGCATGGGCTATTCGAATTCATACGCATGGGCTTCGGCTTATGTAACGCCCCGGCCACTTTCTCCAGGGTGATGAACCTTGTCCTTCGTGGACTAAATTGGGACATTGCCTTGGCCTTTCTGGATGACATAGTTGTGCTCGGCAACTCATTTTCAGATCATGTCAAGAATATCAGACAGGTCTTGGAACGCTTCCGGGATTACAAGCTAAAGCTTAAACCCAAGAAGTGTTCCTTCTTCCAGCGTCGAGTAGAGTTTCTAGGAAGAGAGGTGGATGGAGATGGTCTGCACCTCAAGGAAGATCACATTCAAGCGGTAGTAAATTGGCCAACACCAAAGAACACCAAGGAAGTTGAACAATTTCTCGGGTCTTAAGGATTATGCTGAAGCCGTAGGCCCATTATATGGCCTGACTGGTAAGCATGAATTCCGTTGGGAGGCAGAGCATCAAACTGCCTTTGACAATGTCAAAGGGCTAATGACATCCGCTCCTATCCTAGCTTTACCCAACCCGGTAGGTCAGTTCATTTTGGATACTGACGCGTCTGCAACAGCGATTGGGGCTGAATTAATTCAGGTTCAGGAGGGATTAGAAAAAGTAATTGCTTACGGCAGTTTATCTATGTCCCCAGAACAGCGCCGATACTGTGTCACTAGGCGCGAGCTCCTCGCAGTTATTAGATTCACGCGTCAGTACCGACACTACCTATTGGGTAAACCATTTACCATCCGTACCGACCATGGAAGTTTGACCTGGCTGCTAAACTTTAAGGAACCACAGGGCCAACTTGCCGATGGTTAGAAGAGCTGGGTCAATACGACATGAAGGTAGAGCACAGACCAGGTAGGAAACATCAGAATGCGGATGCGCTCTCTAGAATACCAGAGAGTGAATTCATGTGTAAGAATTACCGTTTGGGTACTTCTCCTGATGATCTCCCCTGTGGCGGTTGCCCTTACTGTCGTAAAGCCCATGAGAACTGGTCACGCTTCGTGGAAACAGTGGATGATGTGATTCCGCTGGCAAAGAAGGTTAGAAAAGTCTCTGGCGTCAATGAGGACTTTGATGATTCGGGCTACGTTACCCATGTGGATATTATCTCTGACGAAGATTTTCCACTTATTTCAATAAATGGTGTAACCGTGGATAATACCACCGCAAGCGCGCTTGCTGAGGGAACGCTGTCTTCATCAGCATCTCTTCAAGAAGAACAGGAGAAAGATCCTCAGCTGGCGAGCTTGCGTCGCTGGTTAACATCCAAAGAGGAGCCCGATGAAGGGACCATCATGTTAATGGATCCTACTGGGAAGTTCCTTTGGATAAACCGAGATTTGTTTCTCCTTCGAGACGGCCTCATCTTGAAAAAGGATGAGGAACAGGACTTGCTAGTGGTGCCTCATTCACTGCAACAAGAAGTGATCAGGCTCAACCATGATCTCCCTTCGGCTGGACATGCAGGTGTAACCCGGACTAAGAGTAAGCTCCAGTCCCGGTATTTCTGGCATGGCCTGTCGCGTGATGTTAAAGACTACATCAGAATGTGCGCCACCTGTAATCAAAACAAAAAGACCACTAGGTATGGGAAGCAACCGATGGTAAACTACCATGCAGGCGCTCCGATGGAACGTGTACATCCAGATTTCATCGGACCACTTCCCAAGACCACACAGGGGAATGAGTACATTCTGATGATGGTTGATCAATTCACGAAGTGGGTGGAGTGCATCCCCCTGCCCTCTCAAACGGCCGAGGTCACCGCTCATGCTGCAGTGAGCGAATTCTTCTGCCGATTTGGGTATCCGTTTCAAATCTTTACTGATCAGGGTAGGAACTTTGAGAGTAAGCTTTTTGTGAAGTTATGCAAGACAAGATTTTACAAATTCACAAAGCCAAGACCACGCCGTATAGGCCGTCCGCTAATGGTCAAGTTGAACGATTTAACAGGACCTTAATGGACGCCATACGGTGTTACATTGGTAAATCCCAACACCAGTGGGATAAATTCCTCTCTCAAATAGCGGGTGCTATCCGTTCCACAGTGAATAGAAATACTGGTTTCACGCCCAACCGATTGATGTTGGGTAGGGAGGTCAATCTACCAGCTGACCTGGTCTTTCCGCTTCCTGCCCGAGCTAGAACAGAGACTATGGAGGATTACTCGGCAATGTTGTCGCAGGCCATCCACCAAGCTCATGAGACCGCTCGCGAGCAATTGCGGGAAACGCAAAAACGTATGAAAAGGGATTATGATGTGAAGGTATACCGTCGAGAGTTTCAGGAGGGAGATCGAGTCTATTTGCTGGATACGGCGGTCCCCAAAGGGAAGAGTAAGAAACTATTACCTCCCTGGAAGGGTCCCGCCGTAATCATGAAAAAACTCTCTCCTTCCCTATATCGAGTCATGTACAAAAACACGGCCTACGTGGTTCACCATGACCGACTCAAACGGTGTACCGATCCGAGTCCCTTACCGAGAAAACATACAAAGTCGAAGGACTTATACTGTTTTTGCAAGGGACCAGATGTCGGTTCATTCATGATCCAGTGTGACCGCTGCGATGAGTGGTTCCATGGCAACTGCGTTGGGATCACTCAGCCTGAAGGTATCGCACTGGATAAGTATTTTTGTCCTTTTTGTAAACAGAGTTAGTTTGTAGTATTGGGACATTTGCCCTCAACAAATTATTTTATAATTTGGGTAGATTGTATTGGTAGTACATGTACTTAAGTTTCGATAAAAGATCTACCCCTTACCAAAAGTTCATCGGATTCTTTGCGGCCCATTCGGCACCACAAACAAGTTGGCGCCCTGCTACCTGTGCTTGAGTGACCTAGGGTTATACCCGAACGCCTGAGGGCTGGTAAGATAGCACCTAGAAAGGGTAGCAGGAGACGCGAAACACCAGTTTGTGAGAATGGTATATCATTTTTGTTATGAGGGCTACGCAGACATGCCGGAGCAAGACTCACGGAACGCTGAGCGGCTCGTAGATGCAAGAGGGCAGGGTGTTACATATTTGGTTTTATTTAGGTTTTATAACCTTAAGTGTATATGTCCGAGTTTTTGACAAGAAAATGTTCAATCATTTTGTGACACCCTGGCCTGGGGAAATTAGTTGGTTGGCTCGTGGAACGCAGAGCCAAACTTTATTTTGTTTGTTTTAGTGTGTTTTATGACTGATAATAGTCTCTATTCATGTTGGAAATAATGTTTGTATATCTTTATGTATGCACCTATATATATGTATATATTGAATTAAGGGGGTAACGTCATTCCCAAACAATTTGGGGGAGGGTAGTGTTGTGACAGGCTTCCCTGCCACAATATATAAATTATGTCCCTTTTAGCTTGCCATAAACGTTGCCATAAACGTGGCCACATTGGCTAGCCATAGGCATGGTCTGGACAATAATGAGATGTGGGGTGCAGCCGTGCGTGCGCCGTGGTTACGTAACTCCATCGCACGCACGGCACCTTTATACTTTATGTACATAAAGCGGGGTTACAGGGAGACACCCGCGGGTCACGGGACTGGGGAACCGCGGGAATAAGGTCTATAAATACAGTCAGCAGAACAATACAGAGGGGATTTTCTTGGAAGCAGAACCGTGAGAGCATCATCTACCAGCGTCTACTAGCGTCTACCAGCAGAGCCTCTGGACCGCTGGACTGCGCTGGAGTACGCTGGCTACGATGAACTCCGGGACTGCTAGAGAAGCACAACAGGTCAGTCTTTTCACCTCTTGTGCCAATGTTTATTACCAATGTTTTATTACTGTTGTTGTATTATGTCAATCCTCCTCCAAAGTGAATTGGTCATTCGGCCACCATAAAGGCCGGTTCACTTTATTTCACTGAGGTGTTAGAGTTGTAGTAATTTAAATTGTTCATGTTTTATTGTAATGTATCAGGTAGAGGCTGGTAGAGACTGGGTGAACTTCAGCAGCTGAGCTAGGGTTACATGTCATGAGTTGTTTGATGGTGAACAGTAGAGATGTTCTGGGGCAGTGGCTATCAATGTGATGGGTGACAAGGGCAGCTAGTTGCTCGTGTTGACGGAGACCTCGGGTAGGCAATGAGTTGTTACAGATTTTGAAGCAATATGAATTTTCGTTAATTCCATTTATTCTGCCAGTTTATCCTTGGTCAAATGTAATTCAAAATGCATATACTGTAGCATACTGGTTAAAGTATAAGTGCATATAAAATGTTTGGTATTGTCACATCAGCAAGCAATGGTCATATTGACCATTAGAATCATATACATGTGTGTATACTGGGTATTGGGGATACAGATGTAATTTTGTTTGAAATTGATGTTTTTGTGGGCAAACTGATACTTAAGTATCATTCTTTAGATTTTAAGTTATCAGTTCGTTAAGATACAAAATGTAGAAAGTTATAAAAACTTACATTTACAGCCCTCTTTTTGATACTTGTTACCCACACCTCCATACGGATGACGACTGCTCTCAATAATGTTGCGCACTAGTGAGGCCGCTCTACATGGTTACGCACCGTAGATACGTACGCAGAATGTTACGCACACAAGCTATTCTACGAAGACCTGGAAGGGCCAAACTGACGACGTAAAAAAATAAAAAATATTACGTACGTACGTAGTAATTATTACGTACGTACGTAATATTTTTTATTTTTTTACGTCGTCAGTTTGGCCCTTTCAGGTCTTCGTAGGAGATCGACGAACCCATCGCGCCGGTACTACTACGAGCGCTGAGGGCTCCCTTCATCATAATCGTGAAAAATACAAACTGGATGCTGACGGGACGCGATATTTTTTTTACAGCAGCGGAGGATGGGAAAGTCACTAGAAGAAAATCGGCGCTCCTGATTGGCTTAGAAACTCTTGAGATAGGTGTCATTCAGTCGTTTTGTTAAAATGCAAAGTACAGTGAGTCTAGTCACATGCACAGTATACAGTATACAGCTACACACAGTGCATTTAGCCATCGCACTACTCTCAAGACATGAGCACGCAATGGTGTGTGTGTGTTAGTGTGTCTGCATGTTGCTGTTGACCACGTTGCTGCTATTATGTACACTACATGTGCACATGTAGTATTTGAGTCTGCAGATTACTGGTATGTTATGAAAATCGAGCGTGTTTCAGACTGATCGAAGGGTGGGAGTTGAAATGATAGTATCAGAAGAAAAAAAAGAGAGGACCTTGCCATCATAAATTGAAAATGGTAGCACAGTTTGACATCACGATTATTTAGAAATGAGCCTGCTTAATTGTCCATGGGAATATTCAAATGAAAAGAATAAAATTGATGGTCTGATTCCCCCCCCCCAAAAAAAAATCATTCATTTCTTACATTTTGAAAGAAGGAGATAAGGTAAATATATCTGATGTTCTACATTATTTATCTTGTGGAATGATCTCTGTTTGACTCTATCTTCATTCTCATCTGCTCTTCTGAGGCCATCCCCTTAATATCCACATGATTAGGGCTGTTCTTATGATCCTACCCCTCCCCCTCTCTGTTTCTCTGTCATCTTTCCTTCTCGATCTCACTTTCCACTTCCCCCTATCCCTTAGTCTTTCTTTATCAGATCTTCACTCGTTCTCTCTGTCTTGCAGTCTCTCCCTCGCCCGCTCTCTTTCTCTCCAGGAAACATTTTACCCTCCCCGTTTCTTCTATGAAATTCAAACATTGTCGAAATGAGTAAAAAAAAAACAAGATCATTTGATCTCCCCGCCCGCGCACGATTTGTTTTATAAATAACTTCTGGGACAAGAACAAAATGGCACATATTTCGTCCCCATAAGCTTTTGTTTTGAAAATCTTGACCTAGATTGAACGACGTCCCAGTCACCTCTGCTAACATGTTGCGTATATTTACTGTGTAGGCGCCAACATTGTACATTGTCTGTACTGTGTGTAGCCAATACTGTGCATAATTATGCTCGACTAGACTCACTGTACTTTGCACTTTAACAAAGTGACTGAATCACACCTATCTCTCGAATTTTTAAGCCAATCCGGAGCGTCGAATTTCCTCTAGTGACTTTCCCATCCTCCGAAAAAAAATATCGCTGACGGGACAGTCTCGATAGCAGTTATCGACAAAAAGGACCCAAAATTTCAGGAAACCCTCTTCAAAGGTCACAAAACAACCTGGTAAGTTTTAATCATCTATTATTCAATATAATTCTTTGGATGTAAGTAAACTGCAATATATGAGATTCAATTAAATATAGCCAAAACTGCACAGTGATGCAGTTTAGGTATGGGATGTGTGTTGGCTGCGTTACTACACAGTCGGCAATGGCGTGTACCTATGAGTGGGTATTGTTTGTTTCCGGACTAAGGCCAGTTTGATCTTTGATACTGTACTGTACTTATACAAGATTATTGTTTATTAATAGCAAATAGTGTTTTTCAACAAGTTCTCTTGTATTTAGAAGGTTCCTTTTAAACTGGTTCTTTCTATAATCCGAACGATTTAACTTGATAGAATGGCATTGATTTAGAAATGTAGTTCAGCACTTCAAGATATAAGAGAGCGATGTTTATACATGTATTGTCGGTCGTACACTTGATATATCTCAATTATGCTGTGAGAGTGTGAGTCATAATTATGTTGATGCATATTCATGTAAAAGAAATAAGCTATTATCACTTGTAGAGAAGGAAATATGTATTTTCAATGTGATTATCATGTTTTGCTTTATGACTCAAAAGATTCATTATTCTGCCTGATTTGCAGGGTTTGTTTCTACACTATTGATCACAACCAAATAAACTTGGGCAAACCACCCACCTACAGACACCATTCTGTGACTACTTTTCTGCGTACTGCGACATTATCATAATGAGGACATTTCCAATTTCAGATCTCCATTCATTTAACGATTTTAGGATTTTGTCTGTTTTTGCTCAACCTTTCACTGATATGCTTCTTTGATTTTTCTGCTTCTATTAAAATGCATTTATTTGGGGGTTTCATTCTTCTGTAACAGTTAAGGAGTATGAAGAAAATAAAGGATAACATAAAAACTCACGCACAGAATCCAAGTCAGGTTTGTAATAAAAACTAAATTAGAATCATATGATCAAAATGAAGGAAACTCAAATGCCTATCTTGATTAATTGCTTAATATTCTTACCTTGTGCTTCTTGTGCAAATCCAGCTTCATTAAGGGCTCCCTGAAGAATGATCTGTTTTGCAGGAAGTGAGTAGTCCATTTCTCTAAGACAGCCCTCAAAGAAACGTTTGGCTAGAGTCTCTACTGGCTCTTCGCTGGACTGGATGGCATCCCGTTGATTGGAAATGTAGTCGGTAAGTTTTTTTTGTGCAATTACCTGTCTTTCTTTCCATTTGTCCTTCAAACTGCTTAACAGATCAGGAATAGGTGCTAGGTGACGAAGTACTTCATAATAAGGAGCTAGGTATTCTGGAAAAAATAATGGTGGATAAAAGAAAAACTCAGCATATGTGTTATTAATATCTGAAAGGTCCCCTGCAACCCAAATGCAAGTTGTTTTCTGTTGATGTGCAGGGATGCATACAACTTATATTTTGTTATTCAAGCATCTATATACGTTTCACAATTTTAAAAAATATCTTCACAATTATTTTCTCAAACATGCTTAGCTCCATCCTAAAAAATGCCCCAGATCTCATTTCCAGAGATGACCATCTGTTCTAATAGTCTATACAATGCCTAAATAGGAGTTGCTATGTCAGGCATGCTGTAGCATCACCAGGAAAAGAATGGTAATGAGGTATTTTTTGAAAGCATGCAATTCTATTGTGAGCATGTACTGAGCTGGGGGAAGTTACATTCCACTGTATATTGGAGAATGTTAGTGTACAGTAGCTGACTGATGATTGACAGCTGATGTCATTGCAGGAATGAAATCTGGAGCTTTTTTTAGGGTGGAGCTTAGGAGGTTGGGGAAAATATTAAAAAAAACATTAAAAAGTCTATGAAACATATCTAGATGTTTCAATCAATAACAGAATATTAGTTGTCTGCTTCCCTGCACATCAACAGCAATAAACTTGCATTTGGGTTGCATTTGAGTTGCGTTTGGGTTGCAGGGGCCTTTTAAAGTAAGCACTCTTAATAACCCTCAATATAAGGCTAAGCATATTTTTTTTATAGAAAAAAACCTTACGAGCACTTTCTTCTATAGCAGTCTCCCCTAAGGCTGCATGGGAGCCAACTAAATGCAGACACCCAACCTCTGACTTTAAGAGCATACAAAGTGACACTTAATGAAGTAAAACAGATTTTTTTTTTAAGGAAACATTGTGGGAATGATCTGTGACACCTCTCATAGTGAATGAAGCCTAACTGGTCTCAGAAGGAAGCAGTGGAATTTTTTTTAAGTGTTAAATAATAAACAGCATCGATCATCCTTTAGAGTAAATAAAAATGTATTCAATCATCTTTATAGTAAAAATTATTCAATAAATGCAAAATGCTCACAAATATGCCTTATTCTATCCCTCAACGATTATGACCATGACAGAGAGACAATATTACGACTAAATGTATGCAGAAACATAATGTACTGAATGAACTTTATAGTAAAAATTATTCAATAAATGCAAAATGCTCACAAATATGCCTTATTCTATCCCTCAACGATTATGACCATGACAGAGAGACAATATTACGACTAAATGTATGCAGAAACATAATGAAGAGAGACATACAGACATCTATAAAGAGTTGGTGGCTAATTTCCCTTTAAAAAAAGTACATGAAGTTTTCGAACTTCAACTTGCCCTCCCCAAACCCACTGATTGAGCTTTATCTTGAAATTGCTGTATTTGTTCTGCTACCCCCTCCCCTCTTTTATATTCCTGCACTGCAAAATACCAAACTCCGGCCAAAGAATATACAGGGCATGCATCACAGCAAGTTATGTGGCCTCTAATTTATTCAAGACCAGGGCCCTGTTTCATAAACACTTGTTATCTTTAACAACTGTCCCATTTCTATGACAAATTTGCTCTCAGACAATCAGATTCAAGGATTTCAGTAGCTTAGTGCAACTTGTTATTGATAACAAGTTTTATGGAAACAGGGCCCAAGTTAGATTCGGGCAATGTTATCCCCCTTCCCCACCCCCTTTTAACTACCTGTCCATCAATGCAGAAGAAAAAAAAAAGTTAAATAGGGAGAGTTCAAGAAATAGATAGGGCTGAGGGTGAGAAATAAAGAGTGTTGGTGAAATGGTATGGGGGATAGACACCTACCTTTCTGTAATTCAGAGGCTATATCTTTTTCGTGAAGCTTGTTAAGGATATCCACCAGCTTGCTAAGCGATCTATCGCCACGTTCCATCCACATAAATAAGATTTTACGGATGATACCCAAAGGCTTTGTAGACATCTTCAATCCACGTTGAGGCATAGGCAGGCCTAGATGATAGAACACCATGTCCCATGATCGAATTTCACTGGTCTCGACAAGATCAACCAGCTCCTGTTCACTTAACCCTGAACTAATGGACTCGTCTATGCAGGAAACAATCAAATAAGAGATCATTAACATGATGAAAATAATAAGCTCTGGACATGATCAAAAGAACTCTTTGAGATATCATGTTCGGATTGTGTATTATGTCATTGCCATGTTCGCACATTTCAGTAGGTGACTGACAAGACTATTGAATTGCCTAGTATGAGGGGTATTTCAGATGAATATCAATAAACCAAAGCAGGTAGGATTAATTAAAATGCAATAAACTTTTAAATCAAATATATTGACTACATAAATGGTTCAAATTCACATTGATATACATGGTATATCTTTTTTATTTAGAACTCTGAGAAGTTGTAAATCCAATTCATTCTGGGGGTAATTAATAATCAGTAAAACTATTTGAATGTACCTTACTTCAAGTGCTAAGTGTTCACGAGATATTTGTCAATTGGACAAACACATAACACCACCTTGATATTGGAAGGGGTTTCATCTCTACAAAATCTATGTACCATATTCAAAAGGCACGGAATCTGTTTTGTAATGACAAAAAAGTCACTGATTTTGTAATAAAATGAATTATTACAAACATTTAATTTGTATCAGAAGAACTAATGAGTTTCTATTTAAATGAAAACAATTTTGTAAAGAAATGTAATGAAGACCTATATTTCTTTCACCATCCTTTCTGGTATGTAAATGCAATAATTTTCAAGTGCACCAGTGACTATTGGCCATGGCATAGCTATTGCTTTCTACTAAAACTCAAAACATGGGGTCTACGTAATTGCGAAATTATAAATTATACCGTCTTTGGATTCCCGTCCATCCAAATTAGTGCCGCTTGCACTAGGAAGCCCAGACGATGCCATTTTTGCGTTCCCAGGACCTTTCTGGACTTGAGTCTATGCTAACAACAGGTATGTAAACATTGGAAACTGTCTGTGTCTAAATGTAGGCGCGATGGCTCAGCACTGGTCGAGCAGTGGTCTCGTAACCAAGTAGATGCTATATTTGGTGCCCTTTGGTACTGGTAGAGCATCAATCCTCATTAACAAATCCCTTGGAGAAAAAGCCGTCGGTCCCTGGGTTGTTCACTTCAAGCATACACATGCTAGCATATAATAAGAGCAGAGTTGAAGAGTCGCTGGGGTTGTTTCATCAAACCGTCATAACGACAAGATCAGTGACATCTCGACGCTGTAGCTGAACTTGTCCGCTCAGTGTTTCACAGAGCTGTCTTTGCCAAGACCAGCGAAAACTTCTCTGACAAGTGACTTGTCGGTACTCAAAACCTGTCATATCTTTTTAGAACGCCATCAAAAGTCAGCTGTTAGTTAGTCTATGGGCTGCGAAAAATGAAAAAATGTAAATTTAGAGAATATTTACTTCCTGATCTCCGAGCACACTCCTTTATCGAATAGTTTTTACTAATGTTTGTATTATAATATTGTACAGACGGACAATATCTTCTTATGGCTTCTTGACCCCCCCCCCCCCCCCCCCAAGTAAATGAGATTAACATTAAAAATGCTCACATCCGTCTACCATAGAAACAGCATCGAAAACGAACAGTCTTTATCTACCGACCCATGCCAACGACGACAATTTATACATGTATTTCCCCTATATTTCCCTTTTTCATGCAATGCTTTGATATAAAGGGGGATATGGGGAAGTCCAGTTTCCCTCCATAATTCTCTGACAAGCAAAAAAAAAGGGTTTTCCTTCTAAAACGGGGGAGGGGCACAATCGCAAAAGGGGTGGGGCACGGGCTGGATGTGCCCCCCCCAAAAAAAAAAAATAATAAATAAATAAAATAAAAAATAAAAAAAATCTGCCAAGTGATAAAATATCTTAATTTAATTATTTTCACTAAAGTGAACACGATTTGGATCGTATTTTCTTAATTTTTGTAAATTCTAATACGCCATAAAAGTATCAAATCTTTTCTTGTAAACGGGATGTTTTTGTCATCAGTATTAATTTTCGCTGCCATTTTGGAACAGTTTGGGAAAAACTGAGCCTCAAAATATGTTTGGGTACTTGACAATAAATTTGATGGACTGCGATAAAATGTGTTTTAGCTGGCCTTGCAGTCCCATGAGATGATGAGAGGTAAGGTGACAAAATCAGAGCTCAAACAAAGGTATTCAATATGGGACAAGGTATAATCAAAACCATTTCAATTAAGTTACACTACGATGCATGTCTACACTACAGTTAGAGCAAAATTGCACATTGTACCTTACTTGTTAGACCAAAAGCTTCTGTCTCTCTGTACCATCGGTTGTTCCACTAAGACTATCTAACTCCACCGATCTCTACGGGAAAGATTTTTTCTAATGAGATCAGACAGAGGGCTCCAGTATACCTCGGCTCATGTACATGTACTACTGTAGTATGTACCTCATTGGCTCCACTGAACTTCTGAAGTCCGTATTAAATAGAAGAAGGCTGACAAATGTCAGTTTTAATCACTCACAAGTCACATCACACTATTCACTAAATATAGACATCGGTTGTGCATGCTAAAGACAAAGTCTGGCCAGGTTAAAATCACATATGCGAGGTTCTCCGGAATGGAAAAAAAAGTAAATACTTTCACAACCAAAATTGCAAAAAGGCAAAATA
The DNA here is from genome assembly GCA_025617745.1 of Heliocidaris erythrogramma. Lineage (NCBI taxonomy): Eukaryota > Metazoa > Echinodermata > Echinoidea > Camarodonta > Echinometridae > Heliocidaris > Heliocidaris erythrogramma. Next base: position 16,506,218 of record CM046858.1, read on the forward strand.
GCGGACTTCGGCTCTTCCGAAAAATGACGATTACTAGACTGCAGACTAGTAGTACCGTACATACAGATACAGTATGGATTTCACGAGACCAACAAAAGTACTATACCAGACAAGCGGCTAGTAGTAGTATGTCGAAATCAGTTACGTATAGGGACTTACCACCAGATCAATGGGACCGCCAAGATTGGCAGGACATTATGAAGCGGATGCCACCACTCAACCCCGAGTTGGAGTGACAGGCATAGGTCAAGGTAGGTCAATGGGACTTCCCCTGGCTCTCGATCATTTTCAACATTGCTCGGCTGCACAGACATTATGTTGATGCATGGCTCGGTCAACATGAACATGGCGAACAAAGAAGCGGACAAAATATACAGCTCCTCATTGTACCTTCCACAATTGCTCTGGTAGACAAAAGAACATCCCTTGATTGGTCTTATGTAAAAGTACGTAGAAGAGTGTACAATGAGGAGCTGTATATTTTGTCCGCTCTCTTTGTCATCGTGTTCATAGTGATAGGCACTGGCGTAGGCCTACTGGTGGGGGGGGGGGGGGGCTGCAACCCCTCTCCCCCCTTCCAAAAAAAAAGTTCCACGCCAAAAAAAAAAGGGGGAGAAAAAAAAGGAAAGAAAAGGGAACAATTTGAAATTACCTACTGGATGTAATTTATGATGAAATAACATTTTCATTAAAAAAGTTTAAAAAAATTGCTCGCTCGCAAGTATAGTATTCAGAAATTGTGCCGCGTATCATACCCTTGTTCAGCCCCCTGAAATTCGTTGGCTTATGACGCCACTGATATATAGGCAAGCCTATACCTCCTTTTGGTAGTATCGTCAAACGTATTATTTGTTTTGTAATAACTAGGGTGGTAGTGTGGTGCATGGGGAGGGGGCTAAAGATAACTATACTTATCATGCAGAATCGGCCTATTATTGCAGTAAACCTATTATTAGTGAAGACAAAAATATAATCTCCAGGATCTAGAAATCGCAATTAATGAACGATCAAACAGCTCTGTGATAACTGATATTAACTATTTTAATGTTACACTGTAACTCAAAAATTAACATGTCATGGGCAGTGGAACTGGGGGGGGGGGGCTGGGGGCTGCAGCCCCCCCCCCCCCTCCCCCCACTTTTATGAGTAGACACCTTTCATAAAATCCCCGAAAAAGTGCGAAATTGTCATTATTCAAGTGAAATCAAATCAGCTCCCCCACTTTCAAAAACGCTCGGACACGGTCCCTCGTATTGCTAACAAATAAATGTAGCACGTAACATGTCTTTGAAGGAAAAATCAACCTCGGTTGTAAGTTACCCTTAATGAAAGTAGAAAATCAGAGAAGCAGATTGGTGTAGGCCTACATGGTGTAGGTTTGAACGAAATTATAATTAATTCATCTAATCAGAAATCAATGAATTTTTAAAAGTTGTTATCACATCATGTATAGTGGCATATAGTGGATGATTGTCTGGCGAATAATAGGAAATGATCTATCTTCTCTTGGGTGTGTATTTGAAGAGAGGGTGTTGTCAAAAATTAACAAAATTATGAACGATCAGAGTCATAACAACGTTATACATTTCATCACTCTGGTATTGATCAGGCTGCGTGTGCCACGTACAAATCGAACACGTTTCCGCCTATCATTTGTACTCGATTCACATGTAACCAACTTGCCAGAAGGGAGTATAGGCCATAGTTCATTTACATGTACAAAGACTTTACTGCACACCTCTGTTTCAGTAATTAGGTATATATAAGATTTCTGATAAAAATGTATAACATCTATAATATTACTATAAATTCAGATTCATTGGAAATAGATGTATGCTTGAGCAATACATGATGAGAAATCACGAATATGACAAAAAACGAAGGGTGAAGAAGATGAGAAATCAGGAGAAAAAGAAATTAATAGAAGTTGAAAAAGAAGAATAAGAGCACGGAACAAACTCAACTCTATTATTTCTCATACAAGAAATAAGTACATATACATTTCGAACACAAGTTATAATTGGTTGTGTATGAACATGTATAAATTCAGTCAGAAGTATGACCATGATGACAGGAAGATGGAAAAAATTACGAGAACAAGGAGAAATAAGCTGAAATGAAGGAATGTTATAAGGTAATAGAACGAAACAGACTCAATAGATAAGAGAGGGGAAGGGGTACAAGTTAACACTTTAGTAGCAAGCATGAATGCAAAGTCAATGGGCAAGATTAATTGGCAAAATAATGCCATGCCATGTTTGATTTATTTAGATATTTTATGTTTTGTTGTATTGTACTGTATTATTTTCATGTTTCTTTCTGTAAAACTGGAGGAAAACAAATTACCACGATTGTATGTAGATCAGATTGCATAGATTCATCAAAATTATTATCACATTAAATTATAGGAATTTTAAGTTGGCCAAGCCGTGATGTCACTGTGCCGTAATGGCGTATATATATAGAACTCTCCAACATGTTCACTCCCCCCCCCCCCCCCCCCAAAAAAAGAGGAAGGAATATATTTAAATTACCTATACCAGATATATGACAAAATTACATTTTCATTTTCAAAAAGTCGATAGTTTTTTTTTTGCTCGCTGACAAGTATTCATAAATTGGGCCCCGTACGCCTACGCTCAACCTCCTCAAAATTGTTCGCTCATTACGCGACTGGTAGCAATGCTCGCTGTTGCAAGTGTCGTATGTGTTTTAGCGTCCAACGGGGAGATAAAGGATTCATAATTTATGGTGTATCTCGGTAACCCCCCCCCCCCCCCCCCTCTCTCCCCCCTCCCCCCCCCCACACACACACACCCACACCCACACACATACACACTTTTTGTTAAACTTCTACTTTCTTTCGCTTTTCTCAGGATTTTTAGTTTCTCTTTGTGTAAATTCATTTTTAAATATTATTGGGAGATAAGAAGGTGACATAATTAAGAGGGAAAATTTTGAAAAAACAGTTTGCTCCTTCGCAGAACACCTGAAATAATGGATCATAATTATAACCTTCTTGTGCAATGCAAACTTTAATCTGAAAAATCATCAAAAAAAATAGGCAAAGAAAACTGATTTTTTTTTTTGTCGGTGAATTCGTTCTTTTAGTGATTTCATGCTTCCACCCCCCCTCACCCCGACCCCAAAAGTGGTGGGTATGTGAGCTGGCAAGACAAAAAAAAAGGGGGGGGGGCTTCGGAACGGGCGTATGATGAAAAGGATGGTCTTTTCACCAAAAATTATATTCTTCGAAACGTGTGTGTAATTGGGTTTTTACAGACGTGTATCAATCAGATATGATTATTTACGTCTGGGGACCGACCTTTAACGTCACCATCCGAAAGACGTGACTCAGTCTCGAACCTGGGTCCGTTGAATCAGTTTATAACTTCCACTGGATTACAGGCGCACGCCACACCGCCCAGGGGCGCGACTTTTAACGGTAAAAAAGACGCGGCCGGCGTGGGCCAGAACGGCCCGAAAAACGGAATGACAAAAACCCCGGTGCTTTGGAACAGTTTTCTCTCTTCTTTTTTGAGTGTAAATATGGGGGTCCTCACTGCAGCACATACCCACCGCACATTATATACTTAGTGCCCATCCAACCTTGACAGGGTGACGATTTCGGGACAGAACCTCAGACTGACGGACAAACTTAACTTTGACTATCAATGAAATAGTAATTCCGCCATCAACGACGTGCCATTCGTATTTGTTATACAGTGCGTATAAAAAAAAAAGTACTCACTGAAAATATCCTCCAGAATCTTAATTTCACAATATTGATAGGACTTTTTCTCAAACAATTATGGGTGAGGGTCTGTTTCATCGGATGACACTATGAATATTGACAATATTCTACGCTTGAGTGAGTACTGGCTACTTTTGGAAAACTCGCCAAAATTAGTTTGCGCAAAAATGGCTGAGTCTTGAATTTGATCAAAGTGCTTCTTCAATTCATTTCACTTCAATTCAATCTTTATTGTCCATAAATCATACATGGACATTTCTTTTGTTTACATGCACATTACAAATATATACATATATATATATACGCATAGTGACGGGTTCATACATGTGCTGTATACATGGTATACGCATTCGGTTTTCAGGTAAACAAGCTATTCACATCCACCCCTCTCCCTCTTTCTCTCTTTCTCTCTTTCTCTCTCTCTATCTCTCTTTCTCTCTCTCTGTCTTTCTCTTACATTTCCCTCTCTTGCTCACGCTTCGCTTTCCTTTAAAAAATTATATGACATTTAAAAAAAAATCTCTCACCCATTCGTCCCTTCACCTGCACCCCGCATGCATCCACCCCCTCTTTTTTATTTTTATTTTTTGTTTGTTGTATGCCTATTACTCTTTTTAGCGCTGTCTATTTTTGTTGTGCCGTCTCTCCATTTGACCGTACATGACTTTTCTCAAGATCAAGTTTCCGCGCGCAACTCTTTTTTAACTCTTTATATACCACTCAAATAACATGCCTGTGTCACGGCATATTTATCAAGCGGTAGTTTACCATTAGTACGTACAGCTTTTGTAATGCTCAGTGGAAAACCTTTAAAGTAGCTATCCAAAGAAAATCACAAATATGGCAATTAATGTATCACTAGAAACTGGGAAGCTTACAGATGGCAATCGTATAAGTTTTATGTCAACTGCGTATCTGATGATTATAAAAACAACATAAATAAAAGCTCTTCTCAGCATCTGGAATATCCGAGGATTCGCCAGAAATATAGCGATGTTTTGATGTCGTCACACTAGGGATCGATCCTGCTTAAGCAGACGACGTCCTATAATGAATGAACGTAATTGCAATGCAATTATTTATCAAATTATAAAGAGTTTGGTACATTTAAACATGACCTTATTTCACACCATTCTAAAAGGGAAAGTGAACTGATTCTGATAACTAAAACCGTTTGATTGTAAATACACAGGAGAAGGGTCAATGATCAATGAAATAAACCCCACTTTCAAATTGAAAAGCCCTCCGAATAATATCACAGATTGTATTCGTTCCCTCTTGAAACGCCGAACATGCCCCGGTGCAAGCAGCTGAAAATACAATGGCGTCTTATTTTGTTTACAAGTGACTGATTCCTTTATTTTTTTAACGTTGCATTTTTCATCAAAATAATACGATACACGAAGTTAAGAGTGAGGCAACAGACTAACATTAAGACTGACGCTAGTCAAGTAAGAGAAATAAGTGAAGAGGAGATGACAAAACAGGCACTGAAAAATGTGTAAGATGTTATGGGACATCGTCTGCTTAGACAGGACTGGTCCTTCGTGTGTCGTCACACATCTCAGCAGCGTTCAAGGAGCTCTTCAGCTGCTATATCGGGGGCTGTATTTTACCGTTTTATAACTGATAATAATCATTAATTCAAATGTTTCCAAGCGTTGAATTTGGATAACCTTGTTTAATTTATGCCATCTATGCAATAATAAGTATTCAGCCAATATTTATTTTGATGGAATTTTCTTGCAATGTGATCTTTAACCAGTTGTTTTATTATAGGTTTTTGCGGTCAATTTTGGATTTTTTCATTCAATTTGATATAAGATTCATTCAAATTAGCGAAAAAAATCTGCACCTTAAAATGCATCATTCAACTTGGTATTTCGGTCATTCAAATTCGCACTTAGATCACACAATTTAACACTTTTCTCATTCAAATAAAAAGTCGGTTGGGAGCATTCAAATTCGCCACCATGCCGGAAAGCGTCTTTGCCAGCATTCAAATTCGCACGTGGGCATTCGAATTCGTAATAAGCCCATTCAATTTAGCATGTTAAGGTATTTGGACTTTTAATTAATTTACTTTTAAATAAATTGTTTTGTAATGCGTGGTTAGGCTTCCTTTTCATTACTCAGTTCCATTTCATAGGCCTTAAAGCTTTCATAATCATGGACTTAGCTCAATACCCCAACCCTCCCCAATACTTTTATGAAGGAAATAATTTTCCTCAATAACTTTATTAGTTATTACACCCACTTACATACATTTAACAATATAACATTATGAAATAGATCTTCACTTGAAAATATGAACAATAATTATTGTGTAAACTTGTTAGACCATAAATTAGAGAAAAGTAAGTCAATAATGTTATTTAAAAAATTGCTAAAATATATGTAGATGAGATAAACATGAATTCATTAAAAGAAGCCTATATGAATAAAAGAATACATAAAAGCTCATATGCAATTCGAAACCAATATATCAAAATTAATAAAGAATAACAACCAAATTACGAATTCGAATGCTCAATGTGCGAAAAAGAATGCTCTGAAATGAATTTGAATGCCGGAATAACGGTATTGCGCAATCGCATCACCTCCCGTTCTAAATTGAATGACCGTTTTACGAACTTGATGCATTTTTTGCGAATTCGAATGAAATTAGTCTAAATTGGATTAATAATAGTACTAATACGAATGCATGGAATATTAATTTGAATGCACGTATAGTATGAATTTGACTGCTGAACCTAAGAAATTGACCGCAAAAACCTATATTTCGCCGATTTACACTAATTGTGGCACGCCTACTATTGTGACAATTTGCACTCATGGCAAATGGCAGAGGTTAAGCTATGGTATAACTGATTGAACTTGCCCTTCAGTATACATAGATTTAAAAAAATATATCACAATCAGAATCTCAATTTTTTTTTCAAGTTTATTGTGAACAAAAATCCATGGCTAATGGTGAAAAAATATTATGAAGGGCTGGTTTGAACTCATAGTAACATTGAATTGGATGCCCTGGCTGTCATACACAACGCTACCTCTCTTCACCAATCTTCTTTTTCATTGTATGATGCAGAAAATGGCTCTGGCAGAAAACTGCCTGCATGTATGGCCTTGTGAAAGGTGAGCAGTCAGCGAAGATTTGGGACGGGGCCTCATTAACTCCATCTCGGACAAATTGAGCACATAACAGTCTGAATCTAAGGCTATATGTTACATGCATCATTAGTGTTATGAGTCCTCTTCTTGTCTCCCAGTCCAGCGCAGTCATGAAAGAAACATCTGCCAAGTCTTCCCACTCCGTGAACACTGGAAGCTTTGTTTCTACCAGGCCCCGAAACATGAAGTGATTGAGATCGAGCAGACGACGATCAACATCAAGTGACAAATGGTAGCAAGGTTTCCCGCCAAAATCATCACATATATAGAAGATGCTAAATGGCTTTGGCAGGGAAGGCGCTTTAATATAGCTCGTATATTTTCCAAAGCACGCACTGGGGTGTGCCAAAGTCGGCCAAAGTGCTGACAAGCACAGTGGTGAGCGTGGGTCAGTCAATTGAGGGGGCACTGGTGTCGGGGAGGGGGGGGGGGGGGGGGGGTACCGATCTTAAATGAAATTCGAGAGAACGAGATTATCACATGAGCAAAAGGTGAAAGAGGGGGAGGGGCATATTATATTCTTTCACGTTGCCTCGTATTCTCTCTTTCTCACTTTTTAAAAAAAAAATCCGCCCCTTTCGAAATTTGATTATGACATGCCAAATTAACCCAGAGCTTCCATACCTACGCCACTTCTGTCAACTATACATCGGCTCCGATATGACAACCCTATCCCGGCTGGCCCCAGTCCCATCCCTTCCTTTTTAGCTGTGTCCTATATTTTCGCTTTAAGTTTGTATTTTTTTCAGATTTGTATTCGTTTATGCCTATTGACGGATAAAAACTAATCTTTCACAATCATATATAGCGAAATTGATCGTGTCTCATTTTTTCTCTCTTTCAGTATATGGCATTCTGAATCTGTCTTTTAATACATCCCTTTCTTTCTTTATCTCTCCTCTTTCTCTCACTTCCTCATATCACTCTTTTCTCTTTCCCTTAATTTCTATTTCCGAAGGACGAGGAGGAGGAGGGGAGAGAGAGAGAGAGAGAGAAGTGAAGTTATTTTGGGGAGGGGTACGTAGAACACAGAAGAAGGGGTGGGGGTAAGGGATCAGACTGTCTACGCACACAACAGAATATGATTACAAATCAGATGAGAAAATACAATTTTTCGAGCCAACGATAACAGTTGTCCTGAACTATTCTGAAAATAGACCAGTTGTATAAGTTGCTCGTTCATTTTGTAAGTATTCCAACTTCTATACTCATACGGAGTAGATTTATTCCTGGATTTGATTTGAACAACATCTTTACAACGGCAAGGAGCATTTGTAAATGTTACTCTAGCTGACTAAACAGAGAGGTTATTCAAATGAACGTTCTTAAGGTGCATATTAAATATTTTTTATGAATCTGAACTAGATGAGGTAATGCATAATCACATTTTTGGGGGAAGTGTTTATATTTATTTATTATTATTATTATTACAGCATTATTTCCTACGTTAGGGGGAATCCTAACAATAGGTTTATTCCGTCACAATAGAAATTCGACGTTACGGGGAAAGAAACCGTGCGTTAAGGGGAATGCTAACAATAGGCTGAGATAAAATGATTCCCCCTAACGCTGGAAAAAGAGTTTATTATTATTATTATTATTATTATTATTATTATTATTATTATTGTTATTATTATTATTATTATTGTTATTACTGTTATTATCATCGTTATTATCATTATTATTACTGTTATTTTTATCATTACTATCATTATTATAATCGTTATTATCATTCATTATTCTATGCAACATTCCCTTAAATACTTACCCATTTACCCAAGTTACTAACTTGATCAAACGATCTGCACAACTTATTAAGGTTTCATGATAAATCATCACCAGCTTTGACAACATAGGATTAAAAATCGGACTCCTTGAATTGCGTATAAAAAAACATTTCATTTTTATTAAGCAGTATCACAGACATAATTATCTCCTCCCATAGTCATTCTCCGTATAATAGATAATATTACAAAATTCCATTGTAAATGGACAGAGCACCATGTCAACACTTTTACAAACATTTAGATCAACAAACGACTAAAGTGTCGTATCATCATATACATGTATATGTATATGTATTTTTTAAAAGTCAAAACTCCAGGGCCAGTGCTAATGTTCCCCGAACTATTCATTTTGACAATGAATTTTAACAACAAAATTGCTTAATTTGTTTCAGCGGTTTATGGAAGAGAGAGAGAAAGAGAGAGAGAGAGAGAGAGAGAAAGAGAGAGGGAGAAAGGAATTGTTATTTCCTAAATATAGTTGGGGTGTTGCTAGACGTGGGTAACAGAGGGAAAGAGAGAGAGAGAGAGAGAAGAGAAGAGAAGAACAAAACCCGGACAAATATGCTTAGTTCCAACAACAGTTTATTTACAGATCCACAAATTTTCGGAAGCCTCTTCATTTATCAAGTGGAGAGAAGAAAAGAGGCATCTGAAATCTGTAGATCTGTCCACGGACGTTTTTATCTATTCCTTTTTTGGCATAATTTTTTTGTATAACCTTTTCGTCGTATTTTTAATTTCAATTTGATTTGATTTCATGCATCTATAACGGAGGACATGATGCTTAATCTGAAAATGATCGTTTCTCTTCACGAAGAAAACATGAAAATGCTGACATCCGCTAACCTTTGGCGAGGATTCAACATGAAATCTCTAGCTTTGTAGTCAGGGGGCAAATCCAGAAAATCAAAATGACGTTGGGGGGGGGGGGGGTGGATGAAAACATTTTCCCATGTTACGCCCTTACCCTTCAGATCATGACATTCAGTAGCATATTCGAGCCAACCCACTCTTGCGCAAGTGGGTAAGGAGACGTAAATCTTAGTAATTTCGATATTTGAAAAAATTGATATCATGGGCTATATGAACATGATAAACGCATTAGAAAGTAATAGATACACCCCCCCCCCCCCCCCACCCCCAAATGTTTAACTGAACTCCAGTGGGCGCTGTCTCTCTATAATTCAAGCATTGACTGCACCGGGTTAACGTAGCCACAGCCCCCCCCCCCCCCCCCCCCCGCACTTCACGTCATCCTCGCTATGAATGCCACACATATGGGGGCAGGTACGTGACCTAAATCGAATGGCAAACACACACAAAAAAAAAAAACACAGAAAAAAGTGAGAGAGAGTGGGGGGAGGAAAGAAAATGAGAGGGAAAATGAACAAAGGAACATGAAAATACAGTGATACAATTCCCCTCCCATATCCCGGTCCTTTTCACCCCCCCCCCCCCCCGACGATCAGTGCCCCTTTCAATGTCTAAACCCACGCTACGCCATGGGCTAACGTGACAGTTGATTCGTGTCCGTGCATCATTCTTGGAAAGATTTGCGTAATACAAAGTCTAGACAAATTACATCACAGATTCTTATCACATCAGAGATCATTTGGCCAACTTGGTGACACTGTCGAAAAAAAAAGATGAGCTCAAGAGAATGCGTCATTCATTTGGAACCAAGACAAAAGGTCCGTCACTCACCAATTTAAAAGTATAACAGAATTTTTCTCCGTGTTTTAAATTTTGTGATATAGGCATAAATTATGTTCACATATTTACTTTACAATAAATATGTCACACTAAATAAAGCCTTTTATTTTGGAGCTAAATTAAGCACTGCGTTATAGGCATGATAGATTCACTTTCCGTTTGGTTTCCCATTTAAATAATGTATGATAGAACACTAAGATGTCAGGGGCTCCCAGAATGAGATGGAGCCCGCCTACCCCGCCCCCAACTGACATAAAAAGGAGAAAATATCAAATGAAAGAAAATAACCAAAAACAATAACAACAGATAGTGAGGTCTACGGCATGCGGGATGCCTCCTGCAACAATGAACAGCACAAGGGGGCGATTCCGCCCACATTCTAATGAGTATCTGGATACGCCATGTCATGCAATGTCTTATGTTTATATCATTTAAGTAAGCAAGGCAGAATGGTAAGTGCCCCAACAACTAGACATGATTATGTAATATTATGACACGTGATCTTGAGACACAGACATGACCAAAAATTATACATTCAACTTGCAAAAAAAGCAAATGCGACAAGTTACTTTATTTAAAAAAAACCTTATATGTTCTTTAAATCAACAAAGCATATAAATTTAAAAAAAAAGGTAATGAAAGCCCATTAAATAGATTCATAGAATCAATTTCGATTAGATCCCAACATCCGGGATACTACATGAAGACCATCAATTTCTTCACAGCTTCAAAATAAAGTGAATTGTCATTGCATCAAAAATAGCAATTTTAAAAGCTGTTTGTTGAGATTTGGTAAAAGGTATGGTCAAAAGACAGATTTCAGAATTCGATTTCTTTTTCTTCTGATTAAAAAAAATAAATTTTACGTCACTGATAAATGTTTTAGGTTACGGCGAATGTGCTGAATTATGAATTTTCAATTTTTCAGTCAAGCTTTTTTTAGAGGGAAAGCAAATTTGGGCTGTCGACCCAACCTTTTTGTTGGTCAATTTATAGCTTTCAAAGGGAAATTGATTATCAGTAACTTCTTAGACAAACTTATACTGGACACTCATTGTTGTCACAAAATCCATAACATTCACCAATTATTTTTAATATTAACGTCTGTCCCGAAAATATTTTAAAATCTACCAGGCCTTTGTCGACACATCCCAAAGTATTTCAAGAAGACAGTTGTGTTTAAAGCAACGGATGCAGTTGGTTTACCATTCTCCAAAATTGCACAAGATGCTTTTAACATGGAAAACAAACAAGAAATAACTTCGTATTGCAACATTGCTCTCTTGTAATCATCACAAATGCTGGCTTTATATATAGAATGTATTCAAATATACAATTAATTCATTACATAAAGTACCATGTTTACATGTAGGCTTTGTCGTCCTATTACGATACCAGACGGTTCATAGATTTCGGTATCGGATACTCTTTGACAATCACAATCATCACTCAGTATAGATCACAGTCTGTCAGATTTGTGACTGATTCAAAATAGTTTTAACAAGGAACCTCGCTCACAGCATCATTGTCATCGTCAATGTTTTTGTCTTCTACCTGCGTTCCGCGTGTTCTCTTAACCTTTGCATAAACTGGGACCTTTTTTGTCGCTTCTGCCTTATGGTTCGATTCATTTTCCGCAGCAGTCTGCTCAGGTAATGTCGCCTGATCCTTCTGCTCGAAGACGTCAATGGTCGCGTACGGAGAGGACATATCGCAATCCATGACGTCGTCACTGCTTGCGGCATCGTACCCGCTCTCGTAGCTACTGGTGAGAGACAGGGCGAGGTCTTTCATGGCTTGAATTTCAGCCTGCTGTAAGGTATCGGGCGAGTTCGGTCGCGAGCAGTCGGAGCTCATTGGTGAAGCAGCTCTCGCTGGGGAATCGATCTCGGCATATTCATCGCCGGCTGGTGAGAAGGCTGTAGCCACGTGGGACCTCCTGTACGCACCAGGCATTGTATCTGATAGACCACGCCGTACAACCGACATTGTCAGACTGTCCCCACTACTCTCGGTTGCACTCGATGCCTTTGCAAACGCGTCTCGTGGAATGCTGTAATGGCTTCTGTTCATGATGGCTTCGATAGGTGCAGCGGGTAAAGGCCTCAGGCAGCTCTTGCTCCTCCGCAGAGACGAGGTCCCACTCCCTAGAGTCACATCCGTAATGGCATATGCTGCCACGGTGCTCATATCTCCGTCACCCGTGGAGATCTGCGACTCTGGTCGTACGTAATCATTCATTTTAACTCCCGCTGGGGTCCTCAAGCTAGCATTTCTGTACAGAACATTGTACTCTGAGCTAGAGTCATTCATTATCATATGACTACAGGTCCGCTCAAGACGACGTGCTTTTCTTTTCCCTGGTTCTAATGTAAAATATTTAGGTCCGAGACATTCTATCTCGTCTCCTTCCATCTCAGTGCTCTCGCTGTTCAGAGTCCTGTTGCCAGGTGACACATCCGAACCGGGATGTCGAAGCTCATCCAACGGGATGTCGCTTTTACGAGAGTCATCTTTGTCGGACGTACTGCCATGAGCGACGCGATTTTGTCGAACAAGGAAAAGTAAGAGAACGACGATAACGCATACAAGGAGAACTGCGATGACAGAACCGATGGCGAGCACAGGAACCATCATGTTAGACCACTTATTGACATTAGTGCTTCCAAGACCAGAGGGATGGTCAATAGTATCAAGGGCCACATTAGCTGGAGCGATTGAAGCTATAAGGATTCCATTCTTGAGAGGGGTAGTTCCTGTTGGGTGACTCAAAACTGGCTTGTCTTGTGCTGAAATCGCTTTCATCGGATTTGATGTTGTTACATTGTATGATTTCGGTGCGTCTGTTGGCGGATTGCTTGTCGATTTATCAGGTTGGGTTGTACTTTGATCTACGTTCATGATATGAGTGCCCAATGGCGCACTGGATGAATATTGTGATTCTTCACCTAACACTGCTGTAGTCATGGACGGAATACTCTTTGCGTAAACATAAAGAATGGAACTGGCATTTCCAGTCATTTCCGTGATGTCATCACGCGTCCTGCATTCAACTTTGGTGTTGTTATGAGCCAAAGTGACGGGAGAGAAGAGATATTTGTCCTTTCTCGCATTGTAATCCCTGACGCCATTTATATACCATTCATAGGTCAGGGGGTTCTTGCTTGCTATGATGCATCTGAATGAAGCATCCTGACCTAGCACTGCCTGCATCTGCTTCGGGAAAAGTATCACTGGAACATTTGTCTCGAGAGGGGTGATGGTGCACCCCTTGCTGAAAATCGGTTCTCCAACCGATGCCTCTTTGCACATGAAACTCTCACCAAAGTCGGTTGGTCTAAGCGTAATATTCAGATGGCTATAAAGAGTATTGGCTGTTTGATTGATGTTCGTGGAGCCAAAGATAACTTGTTCTGGCTGCGCAGGTCTGTGCCACGACAGGCTCACATCGAGTCCTTGATTATGTGAATCGCAAGACAGCGTCACAGTCACACCAGGTGATGGCGGCTCTGAAGATATCACACGGCAGGTTGGCCGTTCAACAACGACTAACGACACTCTTTCCGACATGATCGGCTGCTTTGTTACGGTTGAAAGCACACCACACGCGTACGTACCATTGTCGTTCCGAGTCACCTGACGAAAGACCAAATGATATTCTCCTAAACCTGTGTTGCCTTCGATACGCAGTCGCCTCCTGAGGGTACGCTTGATGATCTTACCATCCGTACTGATGATGACGTTGGTATCAATGCGAAACCATCGGACTGACTCGCTTCCCTGATCAGCCACTCGACAGATCAACTTGGCGTAGTTACCTAGCTCACTCACAGTACTGGTAGGACCTTCTAAGATCGTTACTGAAGAGGAGACTCCCGCCCAAATACCAATGAGCATGAGAGGGAAGAGCGACGCCTGAGCTCGGCACATGGTGACTGGAATTCTGGAAGAAAAAAAAAACGGAATAAAGAGACTCCGTCAATTATGGAATATTCAAATGTCGTATCTATCTATCTCTGCTCCATAGCTTGGGGACCGTTGGGGCGACAATGTGATGGATCTTAACCATGATAATTTTCTGTCGTCAGCTGTTCTAATTAGCTGTTCAAAAGACATTCCTGAATATTTTTTTAATCATGTGGATGCCGTGCCCCCCTTTTGGAGAATTGATGGGCATCTTTTCTTCTCTCTTACATTTTTTTCGTTGAGAGGGAGACGGGGGGGGGGGGGGGGGGGGGGGGGGAAAATGGGGAGGGGCAGACTACATGAGAGAGAGAGAGAGAGAGGGGGGTGGGAGATAAGACAAGATGCTTAATCATCGCCTTTTAATTTGCAGCTATAAATGCAGTAATTTACGAATATGATAACAGGGCCCTCAGGAAGAAGAACAGTATTTACATATTAGGCTACCCTGGAAAATGTGACGATATAATCAATACTATTACGATGTTATATATAATTTTAGTAGCCAAGTGAATCCCGTTTACGATTTTGAAGAGGTAATGTAAAATGCATTATCGACAAAATGGCTTGATGGACTATCAAGTTTTGACAGATAGTCGCACTTTTTCTTTATCCATAACCCATGCAATGCTACAAACATCATTGAAACAGGGTCATGTCTGGCAGTAAGTTCTCTATCAATGATCGCCTACCCATTCCGATTTACTCTCAAAACAAATGCATGTGACGCAAAATCGTTTTGGATTTGGATTTGGATTTGGATAAATTTTTTTGAGAGCGGAACTGAAGTTCATTGGCACGTTTTGATTTGAGTCAGAGATTGCGTAGTCTCGATGAACAGACTCCGGTTTGTTTAAAGTAATTTGAGGCGCATTTAGCTCCGATCCAATGTTTCTAAAAGAGGGGCACAATGACAAAAAAGTACACAATTAAAGGGGCAAATAATTTGATTGTGTAATTTGTGGGTTTCAGAAGGGCCGCACTGCCCCCCCCCCCCCTCCCCGCCTTCCTCTAATTAAGTAAGTTGGGTTTACTTTAAGTTCGTAGGCGGTGACCTTAATGGAGCTGTAGTGTGATAATAATAATGATATGTAAAAGTTTACAAATAATAGAAATAATAATAACTTTAGATGTGACATCTCATCCTGTTGTTCACATTCACCTTAACCCGCGTTCGCTTTCGCCAGGAACGTCGAATTTCTGTTGTGACGAAATAAATCGCACTGTCAGGAATTGCTTTAAGTTGCAGATAATCATATCAGTAAATTAATAAATAAATAAAGATGAATAAGAAGTGGCGACATGGGGCCATCTTTGATGAGACATTTAATGGTGGTCAAGGGATCGCTACACAGGATGTGGGGGAGGGCAGCAAACTCGATGAGGTCGTTCAGATTTCCTTTCACAGTATCAGTTACTACGGTGACTCCATAAAACCACAACACCGAGACAGCTCTCACCCACTAAATTATTCCATGGAAAAACTTCGTAAGATTAACATGGTGATGTAGATCTTTTAGATTACAGAGGCAGGCCCAGTTGTGTCTGGGATTTTCAACACTTCCAATAACATCCGCACCTAAAATGATTTCATAAAATTCTTTATAGAAGATGGTCATATTGATTCATTTCTGAAAGACACAACTTTGTCTTTTGTCATCTTCAGATCGAAATCACCTTGTTATCAGTGTGATGTTTTTCCAAGATACATAGTTGATATCAAACATCTGTGTGATCATGTAAGTTGTATAGTTCCAAGATTCTCGGTTGTTAATATATGTCATGTTCGTTTCATGTTGTCGGATATTTTATCCGACAACTGTTATAAGCTACTGAAATCCTTGCATCTGATTGGCTGAGAGCAAATTTGCCAGAAAAAATATCTGACAAGTCCTTTCATGAAATGCCCCCCAGATTCACTTCAGGGACGTCGGTAGACCGTTTTGATTCGGAGTACTCGGACTATTGAAAACAAAGAAAGGAACAAAACAGAGTTCTTAAATTTGCCGACAAGATCAACCCATTGCCTACGGGGACCGGGTGAGCCCAGGGGAGCGTTTCATCAAGCGTATTGTCAGTGAGTTTTACCGACAACTGTTATATGCTACTGAAATCCTTGCTTCTGATTGGCTGAGAGCATATTGTCGGTAAAAATCACTGACAAAACACTTGATGAAACGCTCCCCTGTATTATATGGGGGAAAAAATGGTGGTCAGATTACAAAATTTGTCGATGTAGCTTGAAACAATTCCAATAAGCATATAGGGGAAAGGTCATGATTATTTGAATTCTGGGGGTTTAGGGCTTTACACACGCCCCTGATTCCTTTCATTTGCAATCTTCTTGACATTTTACATTGAATTTCGGTGGAAGGGAATGTACTCAATAGTATTTGAATATTAGTACACAAAAATCAACTCAACTGCGCTTGATATTTGATATTTATCAGTAGAAATCCAAATCTAAATAGTAAACAGAGACACTAATTTTCAAGAATCTTTTTAAGAATTCAACTTCTGTAAATAGATATTTTAAACTACTGCTAATACTAATATGGTTATCTTGAAGAAAAAACAAACACAACTTGATAAGTAGCATTCAATCATTAAGATAACCAACAATTTACATCAAATTAAATACAAGCTATCTATCTATCTTTATCTTCAGTAATTCCCTTTTGATACACCCAGTATGTATCATATAGTCGTTGCTTTGCACTACTTGGTGCATGTGGAAAAAGTGTAAAATTAATATCCTCGTTAGTACCGGTCAATTACCCCGACACCCGGCTGCCCTGACCCGAATACGCTTTAACATCTGTCCGTTTGAAGACACCGTCAATACCACCGGGCAGACTGTCTGGATATTTAGTCGAAAACAGGAACATTAATACGCCGTGATTAGGAAGTAAAGCATCCTCCTGAAAAGGAGCTAGTTTAACGATAGTATTTATTTAATGTAATATTTTGTTTAGAGTGCTATCGGTAATAAGCTTAAAATAGTGTTTCATTATTATGGTGCTATGATATACTCGAATGACACTGATTTAAATTTATTATACTAAATACCTTAACAAGAAGGTTGACAATTGGCTTACTTTCAAAAAGTTCCAAATGGAGGGGAGATATAGATTTTCGTACGAATGTGAAGCAGTATTTAAAGAACAACAACAAGTTTGTTTTTTTTTAATACAAAATGTGTCAGGGGTATACAGAATAAATCAATAATTATCATTTATCGATTTTGCCAAACCAATCGCTCTTCATCTTTCTGCTTCTCGCCCTTCTCATTTTTCATTCCTCTATTTAATACCCTACCTCTGTTGATAATTCACACACATTTTGTGTTTCTTATTTCTCGTATGCCTGATGACTATGATGGTGTCATTGCCTGCTGGTTCATTCACTTAACTCTTAATCAAAAAAAGTTGAGGGTTCGAATCCCAGCCCGGCACTAACGATAATTGGCAAGACATTAATCCACATTTACCACTCTCCACCCAGGTGTAAATGGGTACCCGATATATTAGAGCGCTTTACATTTTGGCCGCCTAACTATGACCGGGGTAATAATCATGATAATGTTGGAGCGCCATGGAGCGTCACAACGTGACGGACATGAGCGCTATACAAGAAGCCAACATTATTATTATTATTACTGAATTATCTCACTCTCATAATTATGCTTTACACATGGACCACCTGGTTTTGAGGGTAATGGGTTAAACTTAACAGGGGCGGAAATATTGCAGAGGGAACGAGTAATGCCGAGGGTGGCTTCTTCCCTTTCCTCCCTTTATTTTCTTCTTCTTTTTAACCAAAAAAAAAGCACATCTCTACGTAGAAGAGGAAAGCCTCCCACTTTCCGAAGTTTTAGCACAAAAAACCGCCCTTCTTTTTGGCAGTTGTTTTCTACTCCTTTTAAAATTCGAAATCCTGTTCATGTACTGTTAAATGCAATTCGAGCAATATTCCTGATTTATGTATGACGCTCAATGCTGAAAGTAAGTCACTTATCGGACGCAGATATTAAATATTAGTCATGTGATTTATGTATTGTTGTATATATCGTCTACTCGCATTATTGTTAGAACATTTTCTCTTTCCTCCCGGGATTGTTCTTTCCGTAAATCAAGAGGGGCGTTTCAAGAAAATATGGTAAAGTAATCTGATAACGGCTTCTCCCTCTCTCTTTTGAGTGACTGACTTCGAGCGCAATCACTAATCACTAATCGGTTGACACAGATATTACATATTAGTCATGTGATTTATATATCGCCTGCTCACAATGTTGCCAGATATGTTTTCTCTTCCTCTCTATAAATCATTCTTTCCGTATATTCTTCGACGAGGGGCGTTTGAAGCAATATTATAGATCAATCTGATCGGACCCTCTCGCCCAGTATTTTTTTTTTCTCTCTCTCTCTCTCCCGGTCTCTCTTTCTCCTTTCCGCTCTCTCATTTAGCCTCTCTCTCTCTCTATGTAGAAATTAATAGAATGCATACAAATATCATTATTTTCGTGTGATTGGAAACTCTCTCAAAGGAGCGCGGCCTGCATGGGGAAATAAAATAGATCCTACTGTAGACAGAGGTTCTCGATATTTCTCCAATAATAAGATCATAAAATGACGCTTAATATGAGTAGTGACAGATCCAGTTAAACAGGCAAATCATGCATCACGATATCATAAATTCTACTACGATCTAAGGAAGGTTACTAAAAATGAATATGAATTTAATTTTCAGTCTGCTAACTATATGCTTACACTGCGGAGGAAATGCTCTTATTTTGAGAACGGCAATTCTTCCGGCCAGCGATGACTCACTCAACCCCGCACTCTCTTCATGATTCCCACATTCAATATATTTCTTCTTCTTTTTTTTTTAAATAAAGAGCAACTGCAAGGGAAGAGGGTTACAGGGAGACATAATTTGAGAAAGAGAGGGAGGGGAGAGACAGGAGAAAGGGGAAGGAGGGAGAGATAGAGAGAGAGAGAGAAGGGGAAGAGGAGAGAGGAGAAGTGAGGGGCAGAGGGAGAGGGAGAGAGGGATAAGGGGAGGGGAGAGCGAGAGAAAGGCTCAGAGAAGGAGGGAATTAATGGAGAGGGGAAGAGATCGAGAGAGAAAAAAAAGACAGGAGAGAGAGGGAGAGAGAGAGAGGGGGTGGAGAATTATGAAATTTATGAAAATACTTCAGAGACAGGGATACAAATCATAATGGTTGAGGTCGATGAGATACATGCTATAAGGCGTAGAATGAGGGAAGACAAGGAACGAGATTACTAATCAGAGATATATAAAACTACACCCGACCTCCCCCCCCCCCCCCCCCCCCCGGTCATGTTTGGTAGCACTCTCTGTAGAAGAAAGAGAGTCGCTAATACAGAAAGTGGCATTAGAATTTGATCCCAACATTTAAACTATTCTCGGTCATATTAGTATGAGGGCATTTCTAGGACAATCCTTTCATACGACATTCCTACTGCGATATACTTTGGCATATATAGGAATGAAAAAACACGAAAGCTTTACGAATTTATTATTCTCCTTTTTTAGTTACCAAAAACTCAACCTTCTCCGATTTGAATTGGACAATTATTCAGAGCCAAGTCCAATAATATTCGACAGATGGTATGGTAATCAGTCGAAACCTTCGTGAGCTGAATAGGTATGGGAATTGAAATCCTATATCCAAATAGATTTTGAGAAAAAAAACGTCAACAGACCCACCCGTTGTAATGTAGCTAATATCGCCAGAGATGCTCCACATAACTTACGCATGCACTAATAGCTCATTCAATTTATTGCTCATAGCTGTAATTTGTGCATTAGGCATGAAGGCATAATAACAATGATATTAATAATGATAGAGATAAATATTCATAATGATGACGATGATGATGATAATAATAATAATGATAACATGAATGAAGATAAATGTTAACAAAAATGACGATAATTGCAATAATAAAAACAATAATAACAATAATGATAACGGTAATAATGAAAATGATGATAATATTAATAACAATAGTAAAAACAAAATAATAATAAAATAATAATGATAATAATAATGATAATAATAGTAATAATAATAATAATAATAATAATATAATATTGATACAATAAAAATGAATAATATAGGTTTCATTTAACAGCACATTATGCAGTCCGAGTTCACACCCTCATTTCATTCAGGGGTACAAGTTAATCAATCAATCAGCTCGAATTGCTGCGAGATATCTCAGAGTACAAACTGCAGCTGATTAATAACCGGGTGATGACACCCCGATCCTGTGGTCTGGGACCTCTTTCGCACTCACGAAAAAAAGAGCGCTCTAAGCTGCAGGATCCCCATGATACCCATCGTGCACACGGGGCGATTACTGCTGACGAAAAGACTGCGTCGGCTATGGGAGAGCGATACCGTACAGGCGTACACAATATGAATGCAAATTGAAATAATATGCAAACGTTGCTTCTAATTACGAGAGTACAGGCACCAATTGCCTTCACAGACTTGTTTACTGACGCAGATAATAACTTTATTTCTTGCGCTAATTAAGCCTGTGCAGGCACTGAGTGCAAAAGCTAATTACACTTTAAAATTTGCATCAACTTTTTGTTCTTATAAGATATCACTCTATTACTCTCACATGATGCGTCAAAGTCCGAATCATTCACTGACGCAGTCCAACGTCAGGAAAATAAGCCTCGGGTGCAACGGGCATGGGAGTACATCTATCATTGGTGGGAACCGTAACTCCAATCGGTAGTCCAGTGAATCTCTTTTAAGATCCTTTGTCATGAAGCTTAAAATGGAACAAGGAAACGAAAGGAACAGAAGTGTGGAATGTGAAGGCAAATGAAGCGTCCCATCGGAAAGTTCTTCACGAGAACGCTCATATTTCTGGGTGTGATTTGGGTCCAATAGCACGGCGTGATGAAATGAGAGTCGAACTTGTCGGAAGAGTGATTAGCGGTTGGTAGACCGTTTCTCAGCCAGAGCTCTTCCGACCCATAGGTTGAGGGAGCCAGAAGGTCGTTCAATTATAGCGCACCCCTTTTCCCCCTCTCTGACCCATGGGTTTTGTCCTATATGCATGATACATGTACATATTCAGGGGCGGCGGAGCGTCTTTCAAAGTGAGGGGGCACCAGCAAAAAAGGGCACTTTGGGGGAGGAGCACCTACAAGGGGTGAACATAAAGCGAAAAAGGACCATTTTGTGACATTGGTATTACCCCATACAGTCTAATTAATATAGTTATTATCAAGCCTCAACTTGTTCCTTTTTATTGTGGTTCTGGTCATTACTTCAGCTTCCCTAATTCAGCAATTGTGTAGGCCCTAATGGTCTAATAATTCAGAACTTTTTTTGCTAGAATGCTGAAGTCCTTATTTACAGGATATGGTGAAAAATGAATCTGACAACAGCAAATTCACTTTGGGGAATGTCGTATGATCATTTAATTTGTACATTAACCCTGTCGTTTTCTTTAGGATTACGCCGATATATTTTATGCTATCTACTTGATTTCATTATATAATGTAAGAGCGAGCGAGTCATTGGGACATTTTAACGAAATATTGCCCCTACTTGGTGTAAATTATCGGCACATTTGAGCGGGAGGAATGAGAAATCCTTTGATGGGGGGGGGGGGTGGGCATTGTACCCCTTTTGCCTCCAGCTTCACTCCCTTACTTTGTAGTTGTAGTAATACGGGTACCTGTAAAGGGGCACTTATAAGAATAGGAAATGGCTCTTATCAGAGGCTGAAAGGGCACTTATAATAGGTGAAAGGGGGCACTTATGAGAAGAGGAAAAGGGCACATATTACAAGGGAAAAGAGGTACATATCAGGAGTAAAAATGCACCTATCAAAGGAGAAAAGAGCACATATTAGAAAAAAATAGAAAAAAGGGGCAATATTTAGATTCGAAAAATGAGGGGCACTTATCAGAAGTAAAGAGGGGCACTTATCAGAAGTAAAGATGGGGCACTTATCAGAAGTGATGAGGGGGCACTTATCAGAAGGGGACAATGAGCACTAATTAGAAGGGAAAATGGGCAGCTATCAGAAGTACAGAAGCAATTATCAAAGGAGAAAAGGGCATAAGAGAGACAAGGGGGAATATTTAGATTCGAAAAGGGGCACTTATCAGAAAGACAAAAAGGATACTTATTAGGGAGATAAAGTGACAATTATCAGATTTGAAAAGGGGCACCTTTCAGAAGGAAAAAAGGGCACTTATCAGAAGGGGGAAAGGGCACTTATTAGAAAGGAAAGGGGGTACATTAGCATTTAAAAAGGGGTACTTATCAGAGGGAAAGGGGTATTTTGAAATAAATAAAAAAGGGCACTTTTTGGTACTTGAAAAAGTGGGGGCGCGCTGCCCCTGTACATATTGAATAACACTTGCTGATTGCATCCATCTTTACATACATGTATCATCAGCACAATAATTGGTTGAGCGTGACCAAGGAGTTACCGAAGGTCTGGTAACTCCTTGGTGCGACGACAGACGTAGTTTTTTTATTGACTAAATTTAATGTTAATACTTATGAAATGCAGCTACCTTTACTATACCCTGGGCGTACACAGTTGCGAGATGTTACATTTCATCGTCATCTGTCGTAATAGTGGCAATGACGACTGAAAGTTAGTGTATAGCGCATATCCTCAACGTCATCTCTGCACACCGTCAAAATAATAACGCGACTCTCCCCGCAAAGCCAGGAAGGGAAGGAAATGGTCTATCCCACTCCTGACTCCCTCGTAACCCCCTGACATTTCATCCATCTGAAGTGCATGTTTTTTTTTGGTTTTTTTTTTTTTTTTTTTGGGGGGGGGGGGTTTGCTGACATTCTACGGTGTAAAGCCCCAGCTCACACCATGCAGGCGTCATTTATATCTTGTCATTACCTGCGCTAAGCATACATGTGAAAGCAATTAACGCATCTTCACACTAACGTAGCGCCTTATAAACAGCCCATAGGTGCTAACGCAGTCTCACGTCAGCAAAATGGCGTTTCGTGTACAACGGGTTAAGTGTACACAAATTAATTGTAACTTAATGATGTAAGAGGGATAAGATTTCGAAGGCATACGGGACACTGTTCTCAATATGCACTAACCGGTAGCAAAAAATAATTTTTTAGAAAATTTGAAAAACTTTCATTTTTAGCTTAGAATAGGTCATATATTTCCCCTAAATTATAAAATATGATAAAAAATAGACCACACAGCATTATTAATCATTTCAAATTCGATATATATATATATTTATTTAATAATAATTCAAATGACAGTTCATTTGGCCCGTCATATAAAGTAGTTTCGTATAACTTGTGCAAACTATATTGTTCAACAAGCGAACAATTTACACTGCCACTGGCTAGGATTAACTATCATATTGTAAACTATATCAACATCGAAGCTGCCATAACAAGCACTTGTACGAGGACAAATATGTTTCTTTTAAAGTTTGGTACTGATATTTTACTCTTCTCTCTTTTTACACATCATAGTAAGTAACTCATATTTGACTTTATGGCTGTACTTGAAAGAATAATATCAATCACAGTTTATATATTTATTAGTTATTCAAAGTTTACTCCGTCTTATTGAATGTAGTCTACTTTATTGAACATTCCTCCATTTATTCTTTATGAAAATAATAACATTTCGATTCGTGTATCACACTGCTTTCTGATATACAGACTCGTTTTTTTAAACTTGGGCATGATAATACTGTTGTAGGCCTGCAGGTTTTTCACGAGATCATTAAAAATTAAGACATCTAGATCTCCTGTTATTGAACAATATAATCATATCTTCATTTCTTTTTATCCATTCCCTCTAACTACATATCCTATTATACATATTGTGTATATCTACTTCACTTATCTAATGTTTTGTCATTTTTATAAACAGGCATCCCAAAACACAAGTATGCTTTTCAGTGACCATGCCTCCTTCAGTTGTACTTGAACGTTTCCTTTTGTTTGTAATCTCATGTATGTAACAAATCAGAAGGAAAGAAATGTTGTTTTGAATTGAATTGAATTGAATTGAATTGAATATGTCTACGGAGAACACGGTGGTAGCTAATATTTCAACACTTGAGGCATATTGAAATGTTCGAATATGTTATACTCTCTTGCATAATCCGATCATAATTTATGTTGGCAAGTAATGGGTTAATTCAATTTCCTATTGAAGGAAATGTGTAATGTGTTGGAAATGTTTGCGAACTGTACTGAACTCAGTTGGCAGGGAAGGCAATGGAAGAGTGACACGGTTTATCGAAATCCTGCTCCATCTTCATACTGCTCCATCTTCTTACCTGACTGTGCATTCCAATCTCATGAGACAACCACGGTGTCTCATTCAATCAGAGGACATGAGGGCAAAGTCACCCAGGACCTATTTAAACCTCGCAACTTTCGGGTGCTAAATCAGGTCGCCATCTTCATGAGTTTTGATTGTTCCCATAAGAATAACCGAAAGATCAATGTCCGTGAAACCGGGGGAGTCACTAGCACATTATTTTCAATGGGGAGAAGGGGAGAGGTCTCGTTTGGAACAAATTTTGTCGAAAATATATTGCACAGATAACCCACCCATCCAGCAAAATCAAAACGAGGCAACCCCCCCCCCCCTCCCCCCGCCGCCAAAAAGAAAGAAAGAAGTCCTCACAACTTCGCATTAAAAGACAGGTATGAACATTCGACAACTCCCACCCACTAAAAGAGAGTAAATACCCCCTCCCCCAGCATCGCCACTGCCATGAACTAAGTGAGATTCCAGGCAATGGTGTGTGTGTGTGGGGGGGGGGGGGGGGGGGGGTTAGAGTAGAGTAGAGGGAAACGTGAATTATGAGGGACGTGTGTACCCATTAGTGACGAATTGATGATGTCACGAAGAATGAATTGTAGTCAAGGTAGAATGATCATGATGATGGCTATAAACTTGACATTTAACGGAATGATCAGCCCATGTGGGAAAAATATTGAGAAAACAATGCGTTCTGTGTTACGAAACCGTGTGTGAATTGACCTGAAAAGGGTCGAGGGAAAATGGTTGGAGATGGAGATTTTTAGAAATGTAAGGGGGGGGGGGGGTGACGCTGGACCGGAATATTGGAGGACGGAAATAAAAAGGAGTTCAAATGAAGACTTCATAACGATATATTTCAGCCTTAA